>VWPU01022029.1:0-11567 GCA_013398955.1 Callaeas wilsoni | reverse complement strand
CCTGTCCAAACCGAGACAAAAGGAAACGATAGAAGATAGACAACTAGTAGGAAGCTTGAGTAACTAGTTCTACTGCCTGTCTAGGTACCTACTGACTGGGTAACCTTGTGCTGGCTGCCTAGGCTTTCCTGCCACAGTACTATAACATGGGATAACAAGACTAACTTGCATAAGCAGGGTGTCATTAGGTTTTATACTGTCAGAAGTATTTGCATAAACACATAAGACCATATAATTACCTAGAATATATATACACTACTACCTATAATAGGTCAGTGTACAGATAGCACAACCTTCAAAGGTCAATGGGCTTATCTCCAGATTAGTCTTGGCTTATAACTACATATTCCTCTCACTAGGAGCTTTGGGAGGTGAGGAGACCACAGACTGTCTTGTTCTACTGACAGTTTTTCCCGGGTCAGTCAAACCACAGCTGCAACATAACTAGCAAATAATAACCTAATCTAATGTCTCCTAGAGAGGAGCAGTAGTACTTAAACCTGTGTTTAAGTTAAACTTAACTTAAAACGTGTGGCTTAAGTTTATGTTTATGGCATGAGGATACCATAAACACCTAGGACAGCTATGATGGCACCAATTCATTTATTTGTACTGGCTACACAAATAAGATGCCATCATGTGAGGTTTCTGCAGTTTAAAGTTGTTTTTTCCATAATGAGAAACACGGGAGACTGCAGGGAAGCAGTTGACCAAACGGTGGTGGTTTATTTGTTCCTTTCTCTTGCCCTGCTGGGTTGGTCCATGGCTCAGAGGAGGATGTGGAGAGCACCATCAGTTAAGAAGTCCTGTACAACAGAGAGCCAGGCTCAGCCACCTGCTGTCTGGAGGGCACATTGCCACAGAGAATGTGGACAGCAGACAGCCTGGGAACCTCAGAAGTGGCACTACAAATGCAGCCAGGGAGAAGAGTATTTTGAGGACCAAATTAGAGTCATTCTTTGAGGGCACAAACCATATACAACCATGCTGCTGTTCGTACTGCTTCTCTCAGAGTGTCTAGTTACATACAGTAGCTCTCAAAGAATTCAATCAGTTGAAATTGTCCTTTCAACAGAATGCAGATTTATTAGCACAACAATAAGAGGTAGTTATTACATTTTATTAGTTGTAGAAAATCTTATTAATTGAAGCATCACATAAGTCTGCAAATTACCATTGGTAAGAAATCAAAGTAACATTTCAATACACTATTTAATGTTCAAAATTTTCTGTAATATCTACAAAGCTTACCTGGATGATCAGTGAAAAGAGGGGCAGAGGGAATGCTTTCCTTTAATTCTTTGACTAATTAGGCCTCCCTTGAGGCCTAACAGTGATTGAAAACTGCATTCCTTCTTGTCATGCATTCCTCTTCTCTCCCTTTCTTTGACAATAGTGCTGCTATGATCACACAGTAAGATGAGCTCCGTGTTCCAGATGAAAAGAATGCAACAACAACAGCAACAAAACCCACAGGAATTAAAAAAACTGTTTTCAAATGGTTCACATGGACTGCGATTTCAGGTTCCAGCTGTGCCATCTGGTCTCACAAAAGATCTGATTTCTTCCAAAAATGTCATGCAGCATAGCTTCCAGGGTAAAAATGAATTATAACAACTTCCCTTTTTCCTTTGACCTTGTCTAAATCTCTTCTACTAGAATTATTTCATTTTTCATCTAACATTCTTTATTTTAACCGGCTTTAGGCAACACTTCCTCCTCTGCCTCCTAGTGTTCAAGTTTTTTTCAACTTGAAATAGTATGTGCCTTTGAAGTAAATATAAAACAGTATTAAACTTAGGCAGTCCAGATTTCCACTATTGAATACTACTTTTTCCTAACAAAGAGTCATTGTTAGAAGTAAAAATAAAAAAATTTAGCCTTCATATCCATGTGAAGAACTGCCATGCTCTCTCTATTTTGGAATGTCTAAATCTAGAACACATTTGCAATCGGTGAGTAATCACTAATAATTATCATCACTGGCATTCAATAGATTTGTTTAGAGGAATAGCTTCCAGTTTCTAATTGCAATGTACCTCCCTGAATTATGCCTGCACAATGAAAAATGTGTGTGATTATTGCCAGTCCTGTCATTAACAGCTGGGCTTTATTCAGTAGATTGGAAGTTATTTTGTTGGCAATGGAGTGGGAAGCCTGTGTTGAAGGAGGTTACCGTGTATTTGTTTCAGAAGACATCAAGGTTTGCTTTTATACTGCTCTAGAGGGCAAAACTAATTTGCTTGGCAGCATTAACAGTCTATCTGCCTCACACAGCTGATACTTTTAATAATGAAGTGGATTGTAGCTTTCATGTCATACCATAAGGAGAAGTGAGACAATCTGTCTGGTAACTTGAACCACAGCAAGATATGAAGAGGATGATTGGCATGATGGATTTAACACAGCATTCTAGAGAAAGCCACAGATGAAACAAAACACTTTGCAAGCAGGACAAAATCACAGAGTGCTTCAAAACTCACTTTTATGCTTGTGGTTCTTCATCGTGGTTTAACCCCAGCTGGCAACTGAGCACCACAAAGCCTCTTGCTCACTCCCCCACTGGCAGGACTGGGAGAAGAATCAGAGTGGTAAAAGCTAGAAAACCCATGGACTGAGATTAAAAACAGTTTAATAGGTAAAGCAAAAGCTGCACACACACAAAAAAAAGCCAAACAAGAAATTCATTCACCACTTCCCATGTTCAGTCATTCCCTGGAAAGCAGGGCTCCACTGTGCATATTGGTTACCTGGGAAGATAAACACCACCACTCCAAATGTCCTCCCACTTCCTGCTTCTTCCCCTCACTTTATATACTGAGCATGATACAATATGGTCAGGAATAGCTGCTTGGCCAGCTGAGGTCAGCTGTCCTAACTGTGTCTCCTCCCAACTTCCCCGGTCCAAACTGGCACGCCAGGTAACCCCAGTCTTCTCACTGACAGAGGAGTATGAAAAGGGGAAAGGCCTTGGCTCTCAGTAATAACAAAAACATCTCAACACTGTTTCTGGCATAAATCCCAAACATGGCTCCATACTAGCCACCATGAAGAAAATGAACTCTACCCCAGCCCAAGCCAGTACCTTCTTTAACCACAAGGTGTACAAAATCACTCAGTGAGGGTTTTTTTAAACCAACTTATGAAAAAAAAAAAAAAAAAATCAACATGGAAAAACATGCTTTCTGTTCCATGCAATGACACTGAAACTTACAGGAATGTAGATCCATTTGGAATCACCACCTATAGGTGAGATTTTTCTGCCCGTGATTGTGTGGATAATAAAATATTGAAAAAACACACTCACAAGACAGTTGTCAATAATCAGGATCAGAAGTCATAAGCTCTCAGCAGAACATGTTATGATAGGGATTTGTGTTCCCCTTGCCCCATCAACATTTCACTCTTTGCAGCAGCCACCTTCAACCAAAAAGTATTTACAAAAACCTCAGGATTTTAGGGTTACTTTTTGTGCCAAAGGAAGAGCCAGTACACCATAGAATGTTATTTGGCTATTGCTAGCATTACAATCCATGTTAGCCCTGACTTTTCAAAAGAAGAGTGATTTTTCCCCAAGCCCTCTGATTTTATACACTCTTTACTAGTGAGATAGAAAGTGGTTTTCTTGTGGACAGCACTGCTTACTGGTAACTTGTATCTATTTAGAGTTTTGGATGCTATATAGAGTGGAACACTCCATCACATCTTTTCAGCTACACAAGACAAATCAGACTTGCTGGTCTGGATATAAGGATTAATACACCTTGATATAACTTAACAGATGGATATAAGGGACAAAGACCATGAGTAGCACAGCACAAGAAACAGCCTAAGAGGCTCGAAACACCTTTCTCTGGATGTCCCTTCAGGACCCAAGGCAATATATCTTTGTACAGGCAAACTGGCTTGCCTTCATGTTGATAGCTAGGAAGCCTCTCGCTGACCAAACTAGAGAGCCTGACAGCATCAGTGGAGTTTACTAAGCAAAACTATAACTGTACACAAAAGGTGCTCTTACCTGACCCTGCCTGAAGAAGAATTCTTCCGTCAGCTTTGTTATCTAAACAATGGTATGTTACTTTATCATCTCCCTGCTCAGGACACCTCAACAGTTGACACACAAGAAAAGAAAACATGGCATTGATCCACTTCGAAACAACTTTGCCATAGGAGCATCAGGCACAAAGCAAGAAACAAAAGTGGTCCCCTGTGAAGCAAACTGCAAAATTTACACACAATTTATGCCAGATGCAGACACTTGTGACCAAAACACTGTACAGAATGTACTCTGTTCACTGACTCTTGGCAAGAGGAAAACATGTACATGAATAGACTCTGGCACTCATCCTGGCAAAATTAAACATTCATTACTACTATTCTCAAGAACTGGCAACAGCCAGTTTTCAACAAGGAGGTTGTATTATCACTTGGTATAATGGAAAGCCGTTTAAATTGCAAAAAAATTGTTGCTAAATCTGTGGAGATGGTACAAAGGGTAAGATGAGGACAAGACCCTCAGGTGCTGTCGAGAACAATCATCATCAGGCTTGAACAGGGCTGGAATACGGAGGAACTCTTCAGTAGGACATGACTGCTGGCACCGTGGGCAGAACGCTGTATCACAGCTGTCTACTCAATAAACAGTCACCAAAGTCCTGTCCTCTTTTCTCTATTTGTTCTGTGTACAGAACAAAGTGAGGTCCTTGCACATGACTAAGGCTCTTGGGGGAGAAAAAGGTAATTATAAAAAAAAAGAAGAAAGAAGAAGTAATAGTTTGTTCCCTGATCAGATGAAGAAAATACTCTAAAGACCAACAGAGATTTCTATATGCAGATTTGAATGTCAGAAAAACAATAACTATATTACAGGCTATAGACTACATCCATCTCTTTGAGTGGACACCTTAACCATAAAAGAATAACAAAATTTATGGTGTTACAATGCTTTTGGAGTGGTGAGAATATAGCTGCTAGTTCACCCTCTTCTTACTTAAAAAGGCTGCAAACATTCCAAACACTCATCTGGAGATTTTTCTAGTCAGTCTCTATTCAGAACCATTTCTTTCCTTTCCTTCCATGTTGCGGTGGTCCAGCCCACCTTTGGGCTGAGAATGGACAAAGGCACCCAGTGGGTGGATTTTCCCACCCGGGACAGAAGGTCAGAGGGCAGACCTGAGGATGGTGCAGTGGGTGGCACCAAAGTTTAAGTTCCAGCTTCCTGGATGTCATTCCACCTAGCTGATCCTCCCTCGTTCCAGAAGCATCTTTTTTCTTTAGTTACCCATTGGTTCTACCCGTCATGTTTATTTATATCCTTGTTGTTTAGTCAATTAAGTTCTGGAAAGTTCTGTTGTACTGTAATCCCCATTGGTCTATTGTAATCAAACCCTCCCTACTGTTCCTTTTATGGCATACCTGACACCTTTTGTCTTCTCCCTCTTGGTTTATCCCTTTGTTCCTCCCTTCTCCTCCCCCACCTTAAAAGACAGTGGAACTGTCATTCTGGGCTCTTTTGTTGCTCCTCATCCTGGCCTCCTGACCTCCGGGTTAGGAAATAAAGCCTTGGGTGCTGCAACATTGAGTCTCTCTTTCCTCCTTCGCCTCTGCCGATCGCTACAGTTACCATCGACTGCTGCCAGCTCCACTGTGAGCCCAGACGCAGACAGCTCCAGCAGGAGCTTCCACCAGACATAAAGCTTCTCACTGTCTCGCCAGCGGGACACTTGAAGCTAGTCGCCTGCTTGGCCAGCGGGTGGTCAAGCGGTCCGCGACACTTCCATTCTTTTTTTTTTTTAATAATGCCAAAATGCACAGATTAATATCTGGTTACTATAGCATAAAATAACTACAGAAATTACCCAGCTGGCATATTGAAATACCTTTCTGAAGTCAAAGATGGAAGGACATTATCTACTACTAAAATTTCAAGGCAAGTTAGTTGAAATTAGCTCATTTCTTTAGGTTTCACAACTAAACTGTAACAGTTCAAAACAGGGTATTTTTTAGATAAAGTCTTGAGTATTTCCAAGACAATGAAATTTACACTGATATCAAATGCATCTTGCTTTTCTTTGAAAGATAAACTTATTTTTCCCAGAGAAGTATTGAGTACTTCTGTAATCAGCCCTCCAAACCTATAAAACAGAAACACTCTAGCAGTGAATTATAGATTTGTGTGACAAGGTTCCCTTCATAGTATTCAGAGGAAAGTACAGAATTGGAAAGGACAGTTACACATTGTGCAAATGAAAGATTTGCAAATGAAAGATTGTTACTGAGTCTTCAGCCAAAGGGAGAAGATGGATCATGTAAGACATCTTGCAGAAGCACAGCTATAGTCCTGCTTGATGTCCCATAACATCTTTGCATGCTTTGACTAGGAAATACTTCAATTAGAAGGGAAAAAGTGCCTGGAAGAAGTTTATAGTTCTTTAGGTCTTGTACAAGCACACTGATAGCTGACACTGAAAAAAGGCTAAGTAACTCTGTTGCAGTGCAACCAGTCCCTGCCAATCTGCACCTTTTCTGTACTACTTCACCTTCTTATGTAAACTGGTATGTAAAACTGTACTAGTAAACATTTTCTTAGTCTTTTGTTACATATGTGACTTAGCTAGACTCACAAAAGATTCCTATGCCATAAAACTGTAGCTTGGCCTTAAAAAAATGAAGTCTTGTTGACTGTCATTGAGATTCAGAACAAATTTTCTGGAAGGAAGACCTAAACTTTTGATGATGGAAAAATTTTGGCAGAAATTTCCTGGAAGAAAAGTGGATGGGATAAAGACTAGTGTGAACCTTGAAAAGAGATCCTACCAAGGTGGACCAAGTACTTAATATATCCTACATCTTACAATTTTTAAATTTAATTGTCCCTATTGGCTGACTTCATTGCTTATTCCAATAGTCTACCCAAATTCAGCTGTCAGAATGATGTGGTTCAGCAACATCTAAGAACTAAATCCCTGTTTGATCTGGTTTGGGTTATATGCATCCCTATCATCATCTTTCTCTTAAGCATTTCTTCTTTAACTTTCATCTGTTTTAATGGCAGGCAGAACAGGCATTAGAGATACATAAAAACCCTTGAGGAAAATCATTCTGACTACTCAACATTCATGAGATGAAAGCATCCTGTTCTCATTTGATTCTCAATTAAATTATGTAAGAGCAATATCCAGACATGAAAAAATTCAGAAATTATCAATCACAGATGTTTCCTTCCTTCCTTTTTTGTTTTGGGTTTTTTTAGTTGTTTCTGTTTACCTTGAGTGAGAGCAAAACAACATACTATATACTCTGGTAAAACAACATGCTACCCTTGGGAAATGCTCTCACTTTAGAGAACAGGTGCAAAAATCATCTGAACCAAACGTGAACTGAACAGAAGTGAGTTAATCATCTGTCTTTGGACAGAATTATATTTTAGTTACACAGCTTTCAAAATGCCTGCAGTTTTTCATGTTTAAACCAAGATCCATGTAGAGCCATTATGATGTGTTACCATGCATCAATATTTTCTTGTATTTATCGTAAAAGTAATGTAAGATATATTTTGTCCGAACTATAGCTACATTTTAGGAATGCTTCATTCTTCTTCAGGTATAAGAGTAAAAGATGCTATTGGCTGACTTTGATAGTCTTTGATGCAAAGACTCTCACACCTCTAGACCACTCTTCATTGTCACGGGAATTTTGGAAGCAGTGACAGGACAGATGTTTCTAGGCCTTCTCTTTTTTTCCTGCTCCTGTTGGGAACAATTGCCCTGGTGCAACACAGTGTGAGATTATATTATAAACATTACAGTTTAGCATAGGCCAAGTTAAAAAATCCTTGCTCAGAATGGTTTGGGGAGTGTTTTCAACTGGGTTTGATCAGTTCTTTGGGTGCTGCTGTCCAGAAGACAGCAGCATCCTCAGAACAAAGGTCAGAAGTAGAGTGCATGACAAAGAAAAAAATTAACAACTGCTGAAAGCTCATCTCCTAAAATTACAGCCCTCTGCATAGCTCTGTAATAGCTATGCTGACACAGTGTTTAAAAAACAGTGACAATGTTCCTTGTCTACCAAGCTACAATAGTAACATAGAGCTCAATTTTGGTGTAATGAGCAAGGATGAAGCTAATTCCAAAATACTGAATAAAAATAATACTCAATACCAGTTTGCCAAAGGTATCAGTGGAAGCCCAGTAAATTCAGTGATATGAGACACGGCTGAGACTAGCATAAAATTTGATTTATGATTAAGCCACAAAACAACCCTTTAATAAGCATTCTCATGTCATTATATTAAAGTGATGTCTGTTAGAGGAAGTACTATTCAATACTGCCACAGAAAGTGATTAGCTTCACAAAAATTTATGCGCTTCTGGAGCTGTGTGAATCAAGAAAGGAATGAAGGGTGTTTCCTGTGTTGAAAAACTAGCCTGGAACTCAGGGGTTTAGTCTTTACCATAGATTCACCAGACCACTTAGGACTGGCTTTTCAAAATTGTTATATATCCACAGAGTATACCAACTGTAGCCATAATTGTGAACATGGAAGCTCTGAAAGTCAGTCTTTCAAGCTCACAGGATACCACAGTACTACAAAACACAGGCTACCTGATTACTTCAGTAGCATATTAGTTACAATTTTTCCTGATTCCTCTTCCAAGTACACTATTGTTATTGGTTTGTTTTCCAGTTGTCTTTTGTACTATCTTCACTTCTCTAACTCAGTGTACTTTCAATGTTCTTTGGATTTCAGCACTTATTAAAGAATTCAGCCTAATATCTGCAAAGTTTACGCTCCTTGAGCTGTTCAGACATCTTTCATTGCTTTATTGTTGAATTATTAAAGTCTTTCCAGGAGAGAAAAGTAAATACTTCTTGTAAACCTCGAAATGCCCATGTGCCTTATGCCTAGTATACAAAGGGCAGATTAATTCCAAGCTGTAAAAATAAATAGCTCTCTTTGTTCCTAAGAGGATTTAGATTGAGTGGAGTGGCTTTATAAGTATATGATTGCTTAGTATTGAAGTTTGGAAACAAAACAGAAACGTATTATCCATTCATGGTTAAAAATTACCAGCTTTGGCATTTTCAACTTAGCCACTCCTTGAGCTTCTTATTCAGTCTTCCTGCTTGAGGTCTGTGCACTTTACAGGTTTGGATTTTTTTTAATGAATACAGAAGAACTCTGAACTCAAACCCACCATGAGGAGAAGGAAGAGAGGCACTGAGAAAAATTCATATATCTAACTGAAAAGCCCATGAGATTATTCCAAAAAGTATGAATATTTACAGCACAGCAGCCTCTAGCTCCTTCCAAACCTTGCTGCCCTCTCTGATAGTGCTGTGGTTGGCAGTGACCGCCCTTGTGCTGAGGAATTCTGTGATGTCATTTCACATGGTCTTACAAAAAAACCCTGCCCACTGATTTCCACAGTGTTTGGTTTTCCAAGGAAGGTTTTTGAAGCAAGTATCTTATTTCCTTTCTGTGAACACTAAAAATCCCTGATAGCTTTCTGAAAGAGTAGAGTTTAATCCTACAGCTCTTGGCTGAAATTCCTCCTACCTGTTTATGTCAACACTGCGCTTAGATCAGTACAGCCCTGTTGCTTCCACCCTAGATGTGGCTACATCAGATAAGTGATGGGGTGTTTTCAAATTTCAAGTAATGTTGCAAGTGCACAAAGGGAAAATATACGTTCATCATATAAACAGAGCATGGGAGATACCAACAGATACATAACAAGGCAGGCAGGGCCTTGGAAATTGGAATGAGATTCCTCATGAGACAGCTAATAGGTTTCAGGGAGGATACAACAGGAAGTGAGGGCAACAGCCCTTAATCAGGAGCTTCGTCCAGAGCTAAGGAGTGTCATGAAGCACAAAGGTGATGGATGAAGAAAGCAGAGGGTGTAACTGAGGAAGGAAACAGAGACTGTCTATACTTACAGGAAAAATGAAGCTTAGCAAAACTTTCATAATGAGGAATAATAACTACAATTTAGAGGCAGAGGTTAATGAGAGCTAATAAAAGAATTCAGCATTGAAATGCAGTGCAAGTCTAAATATAACAAGGTGAGGTATAAGGGCTCCAGGCCATATTGTTATTGCTAAGCAAAGCAAAATATGCTCTGGCTGGGCTTTCTTACATTCTTAACTCCCCCTATATTACTTTGCTTTTTCAAACTAGCAGGTAAAACTCATAACCTTCTCTCGATGTTCTGCCCATTCCAAACAGCATGTAAAGACCCAGTCTCCTTTCATGAACCTTTTCAGGTCTTATCTTCACCCCTTGCTTCAACACCATCTGCTAATACACCTTTCTTCCCAGTATCATTTTTCTAGTTAGAGAAGTAAGAAGAATAGCTGAGATAGCTGGAGTTGTTCAGCATGGAGAAGAGAAGGCTTCAGGGAGAGTTCACTACAGCCTTCCAGTACCTCAAGGGGACTTACAATAAGGAAAAAGAGTTTTTATAAAGGCAGATAGTGACAAGAAAAGAGGCAATGGTTTTAAATTGAAAAAAAAGGCAAGTTTACATTAGATGTTAAAACAAAATTCTTTACTGTGAGGGTGAGGCAATGGAGCAGGTTGCCCAGAAAAGTTGTGGATGCTGCATCTCTGGCACTCGTCAAGACCAGGCCGGACAGGGCTTTGAGCAACCTGTTCTACGAGAAGGTATCCCTGCTCACAGCAATGAGGGTTGTAACTAGATGATCTTTAAGGTCCATTTGAACTCAAACCATTCATTGATTCTGTGATTCCATTAACATTTTGTCTCAAAGCAAGTACAAAGGCTGTGGTTCAGTGGATATGTGCATCAGGTGTATCAGGCTGGGGCTGGGGCAATCCAGAATCACTTTTGTCATCTTCCTTAACAGGCTGTGCTCATGTCAGCTTTGTCACACTACTTCAGTGGGGAATTCCCAGATGGTTGGCACATATATACCCTCTTTAAGTGTTGGCATGAGCAGTGTTAGTCAGGTAAAAATTTACATATCTCATTAGTCTTGTTCGTTGTACCAAAGCATTAACTTTTCACTTTGGGAGGAGAATAGGCATATTAAAGGAGTTTGTAGCCAGGTGAGGATCAGTGTTTTTCCCCAGGTAACAAGTGATGGGATGAAAGGACAGTCTTAAGCTGTGCCAGAGGAGGTCCAGGCTGGACATTAGGAAGAAAATTCTCACAGAAAGGCTGATTGGGCATTGGAATGGGCTGCCCAGGGAGGTGGTGGAGTCACTGTCGGTGTTTAAGGAAAGACTGCATGTGGCACTTAGTTTTGGCGGTCTAGATGATAAGGTTCGATCATAGTTTGGACTCAACAGTCTCGAAGGTCTTTTCCAACCTAGACTCTGTGATTCTGTGTGAAAGTGTTTGTATCGCTCTAAAACGATGGGCGCGGTGCGTTTTTTAATTAATTGAGAAATTATTTTTGGGGGGTGGTGTGTGTTTTGATTTTTTTCGGTTTTGGGAACTGTTTTCTCCCTAGCGAACGCTGCCGGGTCTTTCCCGCCTGGCAGGAGCAGCTTCGCAGCCGCTGTCTCGGTCACACGGCAGCCTCCGCCCGCGCGGCCG
>VWPU01022022.1:0-47043 GCA_013398955.1 Callaeas wilsoni | reverse complement strand
AGCGCCGAGCCCCGTCCGCTCGGGCACCGGGGCAGAGCGCGCCCCGGGCGGCGCTTCGGGCTCGGAGCCCGGGCAGCCGCGGGCCCTCGGCCGAGGGACCGGCCGGCGGGGGAGCCGCTGGCTTATGCTGCGGCCCTCGGCAGCCTTCCCGCTGGTGGCCCCCGTCAGCCTTCTGGGGAGGGGACGCACCTGCCTGCCCTGCCGGCCGAGGGACGGGGATGAGGCAGCGGGGCCCGGAGGGGTGGAGCGAGGACACGCGTCTGGGACGGCACCCGCCGCGACTCCCACCGGGTCCCGGCTTTCGCCGCAGGGAAAAAAGAGGTGTTGCAGGCTGTGTGGTCCTGGCGTTGTATGTGATTCTGTTCTCTTGGGCTGTCACAGCCCGGGATGATTGCACATTTTTCTAGTGCTGCTTTCCTCTCACGGTCTTCTTATCGGTCTCGATATTTTCTTGGTATCTTCAGCTAGAGGATGCCCACCTTTCTGAACCCACACCAAGTCTCTTTGGAAGCGATCAAGAGTCCCGAATTCTCTTTTCCTAATACAGTTTTATACAGCACATAAAGGATATAAAGCACTTTAGTCAATGGAATTCGTCTTAGCCACATTTATTTCTAATCTAAATTTTTTGATAGATCTCTTCATTGCTCATGAGAGAAGTGTCACCTTTTATTTCTCCCTTTCCAGGGAAAGGTTAGGAGTTTAGTTGTTGGATACCTAAGCAATCAAAGAAAAACCAAAAAAGCTATCTTCTGCCTGAAGGCTTTGGAAGTTTCATGCTGCATTTTCATTGATTTAATTTTTTTTTTTTTTTTTGAGATTGATTGTATTTATTCTTTCCAGATTGTATTGCTTTCAGATGTGCTTTTCTGAAACAAATGTTTCAAATTGTCGTTTCCAAGACTGGTGAAGAACTAGTTAAGTTAGAAGAAGGTAAAGTGCTGGCTAAAAAAAGAGGTTTGGAATTTGGGCCTGAATGTCATTTATCGCTGAAGGAATAAAACAGATGAGAACTCAACGTGATAAGCAGTGGTTTTTGTGACCCTCAAAATAAATCTCACTTTTCGAAACTAGAAATAGAACTGTGTCTGAGTATGTTACAACGTGGAGAGGAATCTCATTAGTTTGTTTTGGTTTGTGTTTCAGTTTGGGAATCAGTTTCAGTGGTGTTGCTGGATGTCAAGTCATGGGCCATGTGACAGATCCAAGTCCAGACTGGCTAAGGAAACAACACAGCACTGTTTCCCTGACAGGTCGATACACTTCAAACTGATACATAACTTTTGTTTCATTATGTACTCTTGTCCTCTGTCTACACAAAGGAAGCATTAGCATCATAATTAGGTTTTAAAAGACTAGTCACCGTCCTAATGCTATGTTGGGAACTCCTGAATTTATATTGGAAAATAACAGGCATTTCTGAGACACCTCCATGTTTCGGTTACTGCTGTGCTTGCCCCACTTATTTCCACTCAGTGCTAATAAATATAATGAAGTGGTAGTGCACGGTAGTTATATTCACCAGTCTTTATCTTGCTTTTGCTATATCTACTCATGCTGTTCCATTTCTTCATTATCTACTTCTAATCCTACAGACCAAAACATGATTTATAGGCTTTACTGACTTGCTGGAGTGAATATGTGCAGTTCTTCATTCAAATGTAGCATTCCTTATGTTATCACTGTCTTTCTGAGTTATTACAAACATTTACTGAAAGTCATGGGGGTGACAAAAGAATGTGCTGTGCCTGCATTATAAGCTTAATTTATAAAACTTGAGATGGGGTGCTGAAATCTATAGATTTTTATCCCTAAAAAGAGACACACATCATCCTTGCAGCTTCATCTTTGCCACATTGTGAACTGGTGTCTGCTGACTATGAAGGCTACGATGCCCTTCATACACATTCTAATTTACAATAATTACTGGATTTTTGAATGGAAGAAGCTTGCATATTTATCACACAGATCATTAGAAAGGTCATTTTTGGGAGGGCAACAAACAGTTTTGGAAACCACACTGAAAAATTGTCTTCTCCAATTAACACAGTGTCTAGTGAAAGCACTAGGAGAAAAAATATGAACATTTTTTCTCTTTTTTTTCCCCAGTCAAATAGAAACACTGAAAATATTGAAAACATATATATAAAATACTGTAACATTCAGTAAACCATTGGGCACATATTTTAGTATCATTAATACTGTGGAGAAATAGCTTTTGGAAATTCCATGCTTTCACTGGAAACTAAGCCAGGTATTAAAAAGGCCCTGAGGTATAACAGCTCATTGAGCAGTACCCAAGACACATCAAGTGATGAGAAATTCTCTCAATATGGTACTGACAGGGAATGTCTAGGATGATCCGTACTGCATGACCATTAAAAATTAAGATGATATTCAGCTATATCCCTTTCCAATCCAAATCATAAATCATCATTTACAAAAAGTGAAACTAATCAAGATGAACAGAAAAAAACTCTGGACATTTAACAAGACCGAACTGGACTTCCAATATACACGTGCTTGTTAAATTGTGGATCTGAGTAAGATTCTTTTACTAAGAATATTTGCATTAAGTCCTTCCCTAATATTTTAAGATTTGTCTTCCCTAAGAAGACCATCAAAATTTGGTAAGGTGAAGGCGTGTAACTTATTTGTGATGTCTGTTAGTTTGACTGAGAATTAGTTAAAAACTCTTCTTTTGGGTGAGTCTTCCAGTCTTTTAGCAAGCATCTTGCTCAGTAGCTCATAAACTTTTTTATATGTTTTAGATTGGGTATAATTGTTGATTTTGTTTACAGAAAGTGGTTGGATTTTTTCCTGGGAAAAGATCAGCCATTTAGTTGATAGGTTTTACACAATTTGTAAATAACCTCTTAACAGCTACAGTTAATTGCAATCTAAGTAAATTAACACAGATGCCAACATTTTAAAGATAATGGGATTTTTCAGACTAACATTAAAAAAAAGAATTGTTTTATATATACTTAAATGTCTTATGAAAATATATTTCCCACACACTAGGGATAATTTAATGTGTGATTAGCTCTTTCAGTGCCTGGGCTTTCAGGAATGTGTACACATACCTACATTCAACAGGGCTATTCAGGTGGTTAAAATTAAACATGTTATTACACGTTTGTTTTAGTGCCAGTGGTTAGCCAATATTTGGAAATTTGTGGGCTATTTCTTTGAAACATGATAAAGTCAAGTGGGGTTTGATCCTGACCTATTTGTATGCAGAGAATATAGACATATCTTGTTTCTTTGAATGTAGTTAGTCATGAAATGAGTGACCATACTGGGCTGCTCACTCATAATGCCAAGCCTGCACACAACCATGCCCTCAAAATGGTTCTTTTACTCACACAAGCAAGGGTGTTTAAGTGCCCCCTAATGCTGTGGTGAGCAGCGCAGAACTCACAAACACTCATATAAAAAGGGGATCTAAGTATAATGCTTGGGTGTCTGTTGAAAGACTTCCCATTAGCTTTGGACTAACTGGAGATGAAGCTGAGTCCTGTTCTGTCCTTGCTTTCCTATACTTCTCTCGAACCTGAATCCTCTTCTGTCCATGTCATAAACACCTCTGACTGTTGAGGTTTTGCCTGCTTTTTATCTGAATTATTTTTTCCCATTTTTAGTGTCGTCTATCTGAACTTTGTCTTGAAGGCATTGGTATGTCCCATTATACTGGTGCAAGAGACCCCTCAGGTATCGGTACCCTGCTCAGATCTCTGACCTTGTCTTTTACTCATTCTGAAGCAGGTGTCTTTCTCAAAGTCATCTGACAATAAACTCTAGTGATAGTCTTATCTGGAGTCTTGTTTAGGCAGAGCAGCAAGTTCTGTCACTCCGTCCCTGTTTACATATTCATGGTGTTTTCTTACTGTCTCCTTGATTTTCTGTTGTCCTTGCTTCTTCCTGGCATAAATATGTACAGTTCCAGCAAAGGAGTGCATTTGTATTCACACCTTATCATACAAATCTTGGCTTACAGGACTGAGCACCTTTTTCAGTCTTATTCTGCTCCCCGGTTTGGAAGGTAGTTTGTATTCTTTGCCGTTACTAAGCTAGCAGGCATTAAAGTATTCCTTTACTTACCCTGAACAAAACATGGATAGAAGGATAGATCACAATTACATCAAGAACTGCCCACAGATCATGAATATATCTAGCTTACAAAATTCCAGATGCATTAGTCTTTGCAAAAGTGCCTAATAATCGCAAATCACTTGATGTGTTTTATTTGTTGCTCATAATCATTGTTATAGGGTAAAGAACATTATAGAGGTGAATTTCTCTATTTCCTAACTGAACAAATTGTGTTTAAGTTGAGAAGAGGAACTCTTTGAGGAACACCCTGTCATTAAACCTGTCCAGATCGTGCTTGTTCAGATGGATGCTCGCATCAGGTTTTGTTACACATGTATTACAATTAACTGCAATAACAGATAATATGTGATTCTGAATGAAAGAGCAAGTCCGAAATTACACAAATCTTCCTCACTATAATGATTCATCAGGTAGGATTTGTTTCAGCTTTCTGATTTATCTTTTTTTGTTATTATTATCCCACACTCTGTAGTGATGAGAGAGTTGTGATAGAGAACAGGCAGAAGTCACTGCTGGGAGCCTTTGTCAAAAGCTTGGTGCAAGCAGCCTGGACCTGGGTATGATTCATTGATGATCAAGTGCAACAAACAACTCTATGAGAGTATCTAAGCAAGCCATTTCCTGGGGTGACATTTTTATTCCTTCCTGTAATTTCTTGTTCTGAATTGTAATTTCCAGTATCGTTTCTTGCCTGAGATCCCACAGCTTAGTACCACGGCAGTGTGAACCATGATGTTCACAGAAAGAGAGCTCTTCCTGCAGTTTTCAGCCATCAGGAAAGGTTATTGTTCACTTGGTCTTGGATTTTCAGACAGGGATATACTTTCATGATATGGAAGGCTACTGGTAAAATAAAATTTTCATGTAACTGCTAGCAGGTGGGAATGGAAGAGAAGAGCTCAGTCCCCCTTGTCTTTTACGAACTTTTGCAAATGCAGTATGCACTCCCTGCTTACAGGTATTACTGTCAGGCAGTGTAACTCCTCTTTCATTTTAAGGTAGGGCCGCAGACACCCTACAATTATCAGTTCTACTTCACAACAGTCTTGTCAGCTCCCTTTTGGTGTTCATATATTATCAATAAAATAACACTAGTTTCTGAAAATGACCAGTTCCATTTACATTTCATAATCTGTTGAAAAGAAAAACGTTTGTGACTGAGTAAGAGAAGGAAGGAGCTGTCAACCCTGTTGTGTGATTACTGCCCACAAATGTTCTCACATTTTTGCTTTAAGAAAGTGTTCTGACAAAAATATTAGCACTAATAGTACAGTATACATATGTTCTCAGAGTATAAATAGTGCAACTTCATCTCATGAGATAGCTCAGGGCTCTATCCAATGACTTTAATGAGGTCTGAGGTTGCTCAGCACCTCACAGCAGACGCTCGGCACACCCAAGGAAGGTGACATGGTAATCACGTGAGGTGAAAAGCACCATCCATACTCATCCAAGCCAATGGGAGCCACAGAGCCTTGGCGCCTGCAGCATCAAACCTTTCATTCTCCAATGAATGCAAAAAACCATTTCTTTCTCTGGATCAGCATACTCCAACAGATGCATCCTCCAAACCACAATATGTATTGGCATCTTGCTTTCACAGAAGTGAAACTCTTTTGCCCTAGCTTAGGTGACTGCATTGCCCTCAGCTCTCTGTTCAAGCAATAGAGAGAAATAGTTTCAGAGAAAAACTTTTCATTCAACTGGAGGTCCTGAACACACTTGAGGTGTCTGCTGTCTGTTATTCAGTCTTTACAGGTTTCTTTTTTATTATATACGTCTTACAGGGGAGTTTTTACCAGTCAAGTGGACAGAAAAATAACCCTTATTTGTAGACCACCAAGGAGACACGTCTACTCTTACATAAATTCTGGATTGGTAGTTATTATTAGTTTACAAATTCATGTGCCATCAAGCTGATGTATTGTGCTCAAGAATATCAAATGGATACTCCTTTTAAAATTGCAGTGTTTTGCAATTTTAACACTACAGGATGAAGCGAACATCAGCAATACTAATATATTCCATTTAGAGATATTGATAGACTGAGTCCTGAAAAATCTGAGGGTGATTTCAGTGGAAAAGTCAGAAATGGGAATTAACAAGGAGTGTCTTTTACTTACAAAAAATCCTATTAGTAATTAATCTGTTTCAAATATTCCACTCTGGGTTTTTGTGTGTCCTCCACAGTTTCATTCTTTTCTTTTTGATCAATCATCACGATTATTATCTCTCAGCTACAGAAATTCAGGAAATGTTGCTGAAAAGAGAGTACCATTTCTTTCTCATGTAACCAAATCACTTTGTTGAGGTCAGTTCTGAATGAATGCCCTGTTTCTGAAAGCTTTCACACAATCTGTTGTACCCTAAAGAAAAAAATGTACTTGCTCACTGAATACCACCTATTCTGTAGGAGTGACATATTCTACATTTTGGAGCCTTATACATTTTTTTGTGCTAATGGTTATTAAAAAAACTATGCAGTATAGCATAAAATCTTACATACATATATATAAAATATATATGCATACATACATATGATCTCTAGCATATAAGTGTATCGTGTAAATATATATATATATAATTTATACATAAGTATGTATAAACGTATGTATAATATTTAAGCATGAACATACAGATATGTTCCAGGTTACAGCTGAAAGCTCCCTCTTCATCCCCCTACAGAAAGTAAAAAATTTTATCTCAACTTCCTGCAGCCTTTTCATAGTATATAAGGAATTCATGATTATAACAATTCACCTGTACGTAACCTTTGAAACTCCTCCTATTCCACTGAGTCACAGTACTAGAATTACATAAGAAGAGAAGCAGATAAAGGCTGTTCTTTCTAGTTTTCTGTCTTTATGTGTAAGGGAGAGGAACTCTGATCTCTGCCCTAAATCTTTTCTGCATACAATGTAGCTACTAGAGAACATTCAGCTACTTTAAAAAGTGAGACTAATAAAATAGTAGTAATATTATTTGTTACAGAATTCATTTAATGCACACATTTATTTGTGTAAGCCTGTTCAAATGAAAAGTGTTATGGCATTTTTTCTTGAGGGTTAAGACAATGCAACTTAAGTAATCACTATAACCAAAGCTCTAGAAAATCTTAAACTCACCCATAAAGATTTATATTAAGCAAGGATTTATTAATTGAAAAGTTTCATTTATTCACTGTTATTTGCAAAACATAATACATACATATATCTATGTGAATGTGCTGCCTATATATGACATAAACTGTCAAAGCTATAGATATATAGAACAATTATTATCTTACTTATTTGTCAGCAGCATATACGTAAGACAAAATTTGAGTGCTCTATTTCCCATTTTTTCTCTCCAAACCTTCCCTTGTAAGTTTGAATTTGTACAGTTTCTTGTCTAGGATGCAAAGACGGACAATTGTCCATTCTCTAGAAAATCACGTTTTGGTCATTTGCCAATGCCTTACAAAGGTATTTGTGCATTTTTTTAATGGTTGTTTTATGTTCTGATTGTATGATACCATTAAAATTCTAGAGCACAGACAGTTCTTGGCATAATAAAAGAATCTATGAGGAAACTACTTAATTATGATGACTCAAACCTATTTTGTCTTTAAAGGTGGTGTTGTGGTCAGCAATGACCAAACTTTTAGCTAGCTTGAATTAAAAAGAGGTTTTTTTCACTATTGTATCCTATAAAAATTGTCATGCTGTTGTAACTCTGTGTCTATGCCTTTACCCGTGGCTGATGTCTGGCAGGCTTTAGCACAAAGCTAAATATTGTCAGCACGGCTGAAACTGAATGATGAAGCATTATTCCTGGTAGCATGATAAGGAATGGGAAATCATAGAATTGTAGAATAATAGGAAGGTTTGGGTAGGAAGAGACCTTAAAGACCATGTTGTTCCAATCTCCCTGCTTTCAGCATGGATGCCACCCACTAAATCAGGTTGTTTAGGGCCCATCCAACCTGGCCTTGAACACTTCCAGGAATGGAGTATCCACAATTTTTCTGGGCAACTTGTTTCACTGTTCCACTTTCCAGTGCCTCACCACCCTCCATAGGAAAGAATTTCTTTTTAATATCTACTCTAAACCTACCCTCATTCAGTTTAAGGCCATTACCCTGTGTCCCACCCTACATGCCCTTGTAAAAAGTCAGTCTCCAGGTCTCCTGTAGTCCCCCTTTACATACTAGAAGGTGCTGTAAGGTCTTCCTGGAGCCTTCTCTTCTCCAGGATGAACAAACCAACTGTCTCAGCCTTTCCTCTTAGGAGACGTGCTCCAGCCTTCCGGTCATCTTCATGGCCCTCCCCTGACTCACTCCACCAGGTCCATATCCTTCTTATGCTGAAAGTAAGGGTTGTATTTCCCCTGTTCCAGGCAGTGGCAACTTCACCAGACTGCAATAACTTCTCAAATACGGTGAATAGTGGCATAGTCACCTAATCTGTCTGTTCCCTTAGGACCTGCAGAGGCATCTCACCAGGTCCCACGGACCTGTGCACCTCCAGGCTCTTTACATGGCCTTGAACCTATCTTCTCCTACAGTATGTGGTTCTTCTTTCTCCCGGTCCCTGTCTTTGCTTTCTGTGACTTGGCTGGTGTGCCTGGAGCACTTGCCAGTCAAGACTGAGGCAAAAAAAGTCATTGAGTACCTCAGCCTTCTCCATCTGCCAGGTAACCACGTCTCCTCTTTCCATCTGGTAGGGCACACTTTTCTCCTAGTCTTTCTCTTATCACTGACGTACCTGTAGTAGTTTTTCTTGTTGCCCCTGATGCTCCTGGCCAGATTTAATTCTGTCTTTAAATCTATTAGCTTTCCTAACCTGATCCCTGTCTGCTTGAACTATTGCTCTGTATTCTCTTCAGGTTCTTCGTCCACGCTTCCAGTCTCTGTAGGGTGAGTTCGTCCAGGAGCTCCTTGTTCTTCCATGCATGTCTCTGTGTGTTTTTTTTGACTTCCTCTTTGTTGGGATGCATCACTCCTGAGCTTGAAGGAGGCAATCGTTACTATCAGCCCATGGAAAAATAATTTTCTTTAGAACCCCATCAGAACCCCAGTGCCAATAGAACCATCTGAATGAGAATTATTTTGGCACATGTAGAAAAGTACTTTTTTAGCAGAAACTGAGGACTGGTATCAAATTTAGCATCTTGGTGCTTCTTCAGATTATTGACTGGTGACTACCTCTGATTATTAATGAAAAGTGATCAATAATAGTCCCTGTAAAAATATACGAAATGTGTCAGATCTGCTTGTGACATCTCAGACAGTGACCAGATAGAACAATTCAAACATGGTTATCTTTGGCAATCATTAGGTCCAAAGAATTTGCCTTTTTCCCTTTGCTCTGTCCAAACCAAATAATCCCAACTATATTTTTCTGGTGTTTTCTCTATTGCTCTTTACTTTCTATTTACCTGAAATGACCTAGCAGCATCATGTTAAGTTTTTAGCCTTTCCCAGTACACTGTTCATATAAGGAATGGCTGCTACATTTTTACCCAAATATTGCAGAAAACTAACCAGCGACTCATCAGGATTTGATTTTATACTGGGCATGAATATCTTACAATATCTTACATACTGTGTAATTTTGGGCCAGTGCTTTGGCCAATGATGCAGAAGCAGATTATCTGCAATTGCAGGTGGTTTTTAATGGTAGGCTGAGAAGCTAAAACACAAAGCAACTTTCAAAATCCAGCTGTCGGCAGCTGGAGGAGGAGGAGATATCCAGTCATTTCTTCAATACAGAATGATGGTCTTGTGATTTATATCAAATCCTTTCAAATATAGGAACATAGAATCGAGTACCCAAATCTACACTTATGTGTTTTTCTGTCTGATGTCAACAAAATACAGTAACTTTAGCTCAGATAATTTTTTCTCTGGTTTCACCATACAGTTCATGTAAAGCTTGCCAGAGAGCAGATTGATTCCTCGTGCTGCTGATTCTTCACCTGTCAGATTTCTTTACCTAATGGAGGGCACCTTACGGACATATGGGCCGAAGTCTCCCTGGGTTTGGCACTGCAGGCTGCTGGGGATGAAGCTGGAGGGAGTGGAGTCAATGATGGAAGGGCTGTGGCAGCACAGCATACAACTGCCTCATGGGTTCAAGGACTGACAGCCTCAGGAGGAGCTGAGGTGAGCTCCAGGGATGGGAAAGAAGAGTCAGTAATGCTTGGTAGTGCCTCCAGCACCCTGAAAATAGAACAGGACTGCCACACACCTGTGTATTTAATCACAGTAGCACTAACTTCAAGAAACTTGTACCCACATGAGTTTTTACCCTCTCATTGAAGAGTACCATCTTGATCCATGTGGCCTCTGTGACACTAAGAGCAGCCATAGTGACAGAATGGCACAATATCCTTTTCCCTCCTCAGCATCAACACCAGTGTCATTAACTGGCATATGTGGGTCTCTAATTTAAGAATTTGGAGGTTAGGATTTTGAATATGTATAGTATAGAATTACCTATATTCCTCAGCATTGAGAGAACTATTTGCCTTGAAGAAAAGCTATTTATTGAAAGGAGCCTTAAAGGTCTTCCATATAAACATGAATGTTTTGCTATTACATTTTAATTTTTCCCAAGTCCGGTCAATGGCTCCCTTACAGACATTATCTGAGAACATGTTGGTTATTTTATCCTGATGGGATATTTTTTCCTTTTTTTTTACTGTAATTAGAAATATGTGAGTAGATATAGGAGAACAGGAGAACAAGTCTGACAAATCTCAAACAATTATAATCCTAAAGATTAGTTTTCTGACACTAAAAAGAGTTGAAATTGTTGGTGCTTCTAATTTTCTGATTAGCTTCATCACAATCAGAATTACTGCCTAAGGCTGTAAAATTAGATGGTGTACTCCGTAGCAATCCAATAATGTAAAGATTCCTTCTAAAGTAGCTAAATCTTTTTTTTTATTTCAGAATGCTTACATGCAAATATAACATTTTCTTTGAAAGAATCAGAAATATTTCTCAAACAGACAAACATCATGCAATATTTTATTGCCAACCAGGATTCATGGGTTAAACGATTGTGAAGAAGAGACACTATAATTTATTCACACATAGTCAGGTAGAATTATTCACACATAGTAAATTAACCCATTAAGTCAAGAAGAGACATACAAGCTCAGCCGAGTAAGGAACTGAACAAGTAAAAAAAAATGTTGACATGTTGTTACATTACAGTAGTTTATGGGCAAATTAATTATGCATACCTGAGACATCCTGTAATCTTTTACCCTCTAAGATTTTTCATACAAGTGTATAGAAGGGAAGATACCTGGGAATGTATAGCCCTATTCATGAAGAGCTCTGAGATGCAAGATGATGGTCCCTGTTCTCAAAGCAGTATTTGAATAGAGCATAAATGAACCAAATAACTCTGTTGTTTTCTCAAATGAGGCAATAAATGCTGATGTCTTGGAGCACAGAAACAGTAAATTTATTTTCACATTTGTGAAATAGCAAGCATTTATTTGAAAGCATGTCATTAAGGCTAAGTGAATGGTCTGTAACCAGACAGAAATAGGAGAGCTACCCATTCAGAATTCAAGGGCTTAAGCTGTATTACTCAAGATAGAATCTCACAAATATTCTTGAATATTTTATGATCTTTAGGAATGAACACAAGTTCATCTATATGCTAGTTACATAACACTGTCACTCTTATGAAAATAGAAAGTGCTAAAACTTCAGCTCTGAAAAAGGTATAGCTGCCCACAGTGTTCCAGTTTATGGGTTCCGTCCTCCAACGCAATGAGCACTTTGGTCGCGGTCCAGCAAACAACTCATAGATCTGCTTAACAGTTTGCACGTGAGTAACTGTCTTATGCTAAACTGCTACTACAGCTAAATAAGAGAATCACAAGGTCCTGATATCATAGATTACATCTCTTCCTCACTCTCTCTATGAAATGTTAGCTCTACACTTACCCAATTCACTGGGGTTTTATACACCACCATTCATAAAAGTTAGTCTTATAATGTGCCACATTCCGGTGAGAGAGGACTACAAAATGGATAAGCAGATTTTTTTTTCCTCTTACCAGTTTCTTCCAGGAGGAGATGCTTCATTTGGAGCAGGCACTAAAGGAGCTGTAGCTGCCTTTCTCCATTAACTGTATATAATGCAATATATGCTGGACATCACCTAACTGGGAGATGTTGCCCCTCTCTTTCTCACGTCTTTATCAGCCTTTGCAGAAAGGGTGAATGCAAAGCTTTTCACTATCTGTGCTGGTTAGCAGATTTAGGCAGTGGCAGTCGACAAGGCTTATGCTGCACTCATCACAACATTGAGGCTGCTCCAGCATGCTCACCTTCAGAGATTCCAAAAAAGTTCTATCTGACCCAGCCAGGATTCTTGCCCACAGCAATATGATTCCTCTTACCTCTCTTTTCCCCCATGCTGTTTGTCCTCTTAGCATCAAAAACAGTTTGAAATCCACGTCAGGTTTGGCCTCTAATGACACATGAAGTAGTTTATCATCATATGAATGGTGCTATCTGATGCACATTATTATTACTAATACTTCATCAACATTTTGCACATCTCACATGATGAATGTGGGCTAGTGCATTATCCTATTTTCTGTGTGCATCATGAAGCTGCTCCCTTCAATCAGCATTGTTGCAGTCTCAGTTATTTGCTTTCTTGCTATCTATCCATCCGTATATAATACGAGACATTTCCTACTCTCATCTCAGTACGAAAACACCAAAAGAATTCTTACATCTCCAGAGCACCGTAGGTTACTTTTTACCTAAAACAATGTTCAGATGGCTGTCACAAAGAAAGTTAAAGTGAAATGTCAGAAGCTGTAAGGATGAAAAGCTGCACATGGTAGATACAAGATTCAGTGCACGGCAACTCCCTCTTAATAAACAAGCAAAGATTTATTGGAAGGAAAATTTCCCTGCATTTGAAATTTAACTGCCAACCATCCACATCCTACACATAACTGTCAGAAAGGATGTCTAAATCTGTCCTCATTTATAACATGTGTTGTGACAAGATTTGACAGTCTCTGAAAGGGCTATAATTGCCACCTAAACATCCAGCATTTTGTCAACTGCGATCATGTTTAGAGAAAGCATTTATTTCACTTAAAAAAAGCTAGTATTTTTTCTTTCTTCTGAATGAGATGACAGATTTTTTTTTTTTCTTTTCTCATTAGGGGTTGCAAGTCAGATTTAAGGATATTTTTTGTTCCTTTTTTCTTTTCAGTTTTTTTCCAGTGACAGGAGTTAGAACTTTTCAGACTAAAAGAATGATTAGCTTGAGGAAACCAATAGTAATTTAACAGAATGGGTGTTTACTGACACCACTGACAATTTCTCAATGTCAAGCTGGTTTTGATAAGCACTCTTTTGAATATCACAGCAGGAACCTAGGTCAAAAAGGGGGAAGAGTACCCCAGTATTTGCCATTCTGTTACTCTGGATAAATGTTAGATAGTTTTAATCTGTGCATATAGTCATCCTAATATGACCATAAAAATTTGTACAGGATAGAGATGGGAGCTGTTGGTGATATGCCTCCATCCCATGACGGAAACTGTTGGCCTGAGAACAGAAAGAACATTTTAGATGAGGGAATTGAGACCTGTCTCCCGGGCATTAACAGCCCATGTAGTCGGGATTGCAACCAATGCATAACCAATTAACTGCCCTAATGGTTCAGTAGTACACAAGCTGTTACCAGGCCTATGACTTCATTGTACTTTCTTGAAGCACTGAGACCTAAAACTCCCTGCTACTACAGCGAACGCTCCCCAGCAGCATTGCTTCAACTCACTCCGGCAGCATACATGGCTCTTCTGTGCTTATTTGCCGAAAACAATCCAGCAATCAAATTTTATTAACAGGAACGTTGACAAAATTCAACAACAACCTGCGCTTTGGAGAGTGTGGTTACTAGAACTGACACTTTTTTACACATGGTGGCTGCAGTGGAGACATGGCAGCAGGGCTGCATGCAGCTCAGCCCTCGGGATCCCCAGCCCTGCCCTGCTCACGCCTGCTTGGCCTGCCCTCACCAGGTGCACTGTTGGTGAGAACTCTTTGTCACCTGGCACATCTGTACTGTGCAGTCATAGGGCTTTTGAGGAAGAACGTGGTAAACTCTTCCTCTGTTGGTTAGAGGGGCCAATAATGTGCTAAACATTTCTTCCTAACTGGAGTTTGTCTAAGAAATGGATTGAGAAGCCAAAAGAAAAAGATTTGCTGGACAAGTAAGAGCACAAGCTGGCATTGAGTAACTTTCTCCACCTGTTCCATTCTAATTGCAAGACTCCTACACATTATATTCTTTAACTGCCAGTTAAGGATCTCTTTCTCTCAAACCGCAACCATTATTGGTTCCTTCTTACACAGTTAATTGTCCATAATGGGTGTCCACAGTGATGCCACACTAGAAACCTGAATGAGAGGTAGGATGGTCACTGTAGTCTGTCTAGAGCTCAGTTTCAGATCAAGCAACTAATAAAATAATAACCTGACACCAGAGTCAGTTTAGAAACAGGAAAATCCTCACAAACTATTAACTGCTGCTAGCCAAATGCATTTTTTTAAATGTAACTGGAAATGACAGTCCAACATCTCCAACATCCACAAATGCAGCAAGGTATTCAATAAGACATCAGAAGATGCTTAAAGGAAGAAAACCAATTTATGCCTCTGTCAGCTTGTATGAGTTTACTCATAAATACTGAGATACTGAAAACCAGTACATCTTGTTAGAAGTATCCTTAAACAATGGAAAGCTTATTTTAGGAAGCAGGTAAGTAACTGATTCAGGTCTATGATCTGTTTATCTGGGCATACAAAATTGCTACTTCTGCTTAATTTAGATTTGCTTAAAGTTAATATCTGTCCGTAATCAGACTCAGTTGAAGCAGTTAATAATGAGGGTGTTGGGTGGGGTTGTTTTTTTTCCTTTGTCTCAGATTATATATCCCCTATGTGTTGAGAACTTTTCAAGATTCTTGTGTTTCAGTGATATTGCTTGCTTAGCAAAGCCAGTCTCCCACTACATGCTCTGATTCTTCTATTGTACATAATGCAACAGAACTTTTGAGTTCTACCCCTGAGTGGCTACCAGGGTCAATGGAAGCTGGAGAAGAAAATATTAGAAGTAAAGGACAAATTTAGATACTGACATTGTGATCAGATTTTCAGCAGCTCCAAATGCCTTTGCAGCTGAAGACAGAGGGATGTCTCAGGTTTTGCCAGCTAGTAAACTCTTCCAGAGAAGAGTTTGTCTCTCTATTGATCTGTACTGTGAATCTATGTACTATTGAATTGTCTCTCTATTGATCTCTACTATACAGCTTGTAAACACTAGCATCCTGAATGACCTAAAAAAGAGAAAGTGGTAGGGGAAGTTGGAAAAGAGAAATCCTAGTATAAGTGGAGGGAATGGAAGTGTTTTCTGTGGGATGAGGGTAAGAAAGAATCTCCTAGGACATCAAGACATCTGTGATAAATGCAATGCTCAGAATTTTCAGCAAATTCAAAGTGAATGACAGAGCCCCTTTGGTGTCAGGTGTCAAACAGCTGGAATTCATGGTCAGAAGTGTTATCAACAAATATCTATAAGGAGAATTGAAAATAATTTTTAAGAAAAGAGATAGTTTAGAAATTTAAATAAGTTGCCTTTCTTTTTGAAAGCAGGAAAGTTCCGGTCTCTACTGCTGAACAATGAACAACCTAAAAAATTTGACTGAAGTTTATGTTTCTGATCAACTGTAATACCTGTGCAGTATTGTAATTAAACAAAGCATTGGTTTCTCACTCTGTCTTTTTGTTTTTATGATTCTTTGTATGTGTCTACTAAATCAGACAGTATCTAAGCCTTCAGTGGGAATACATCCAGGAGATGACAGCAAGCATAAGCAGTTTTTGAGAGGTTCCATCTGAGAACATTCCCACACTTGACTTTGTAAAGGTATGCAATTAGTATTAAAATGTAGATCATACTTGCAAACCTTTCCAGATGCTAATTTGGAATTCCCTCTGGGGTACCTGTGTCTAGTTAGCAAAGCAGAAAGATAAACTCTTAGGTTTGTGAACCTATGCAGCCAGGTCAAGGAGCACAATAGAAAAGATCCTGCCTATCCTGAAATGTCATCCTCACTAGACCTAACTAATGGGGTTTGAACCTGAGTGCTAGCTTCCATCAAAATTTTCACTAGGTAGATATGAAAAAATGAGAAGAAACCTTAAAAAAAATACAGTGAAAATTCCATTCCCTACTCCAGGGGAGTTTTAATGGCTGTAGTCATTAATGTTTGGTAGTAGCCATCCTTATGCTTATGTGCTAATTACTCCATTGCCAGAGACTTTAGTAATCAGTCTTTGCATTTTGCTTTTGAGATCAGAAACATATTATGCTGTTTTTTTCCGAGTCACCTTTTTCTTAATACTGAACAGCAAGCATTTGGTTGTAAAAATAAGACTAAAATAGCTGTTTTGATGCTCAAATGGATGGAGTTGTGCAGCTCTGAATGCTAATAAGCTGCAGGTAAAGAATGTTTCCTCTTGTGGGAGTTTGCTCAAGCTAAAAATAACCAGCTGACCTGCCCTCATCGCAATAACATTGTGGAACTTGTTTCTCCTTGAGCGACTGAAGAGCAGGTGACATAGTCATACATTTTAAGAAGAAAAGAGGCTGGTTTTCTCATCTAGAAGCTGGCTTAATGCTGGAATGCCATTATTTATGTATCTGATATGGGAAACTTGCTTCATGAATTTGCACATAAAAATCATTCAAACATTAAAGTCGATTCAGGAATTCTCCAATTGTTCTTTGTAACAAAACACCGCTGTATTATTCGTGCTTTGCATTCTCTTGTGTTGCTATGATACAAAGATGCTAACTTTAAGTGAAATGGTGCCAGCAGGCTAATGGCCATGAGAGGAGCACAGAGGGCCTGGCTTCAGCTGTCTGTTAGGAGGTCTGCAGGAAGGTCTGTTTGCTGCTTGTCAGAGGCCTCAGCCGAATGTCCTTGCAAGGAAGCTTCTCCATGCGAGATAAAGAGCTGATCTTGATGGAAAGGGAGCAAAAAGCTTGCTCTCTAATCCTTACAAGCGTGCTGTAGAAGAGCAAAACAACTGGGAAATATGTCAAAAAGACAACAATAATATTTTCGGATTAGGAATGGGCCAATAATAGATTAACAAGCACTTAGATGAAAACATGTTTATCTCAAATGGCTATGTTTCTCGATTATGTTTGTTCCACATTAATTCTCTCATTACAGGATGACTTAGAGGCTGTTTGAGAAAACTTTTACCTTCTGTTTACTAATTCAACTGCAGGGAATGCAGCTGTGGTTGTTTATTGTTCTTAAAGACAGTGATGTTTGTGTTCTGTGGCTATAAAAAGATAACTATATAAATACACTGGCAAGAAATTAATTCTGTTCTGCAGTTTTTCTCTCTAAGATTAAACTATTTAATTGAAAAATAGTTAAATGGATACAAGAGTTCAGTTCATCTTTATCACATGCTCAGGGTTTTATGGGAAAGGCAATAAACTGGAAGTGAATATTTTGAATGCCCTATGTCACCAACATTAAATGTAATGCATTTTATTTTCTGTAAAATGCTATATGTGCTGGATTTTAGAAAATACAATATGTATCACAGGAAAATAGATCAGCTGTACCTTGTCAGACTTGAGAGAGATTTTGCTTTACTGTTGCTCTCAAAAACCTCTAAAGGAGACGATTACACAACCTCCCATGACATCTATTTTAGTACTTAGTAATCCTTACCACAAGAGTGGCCTTGTCTAATTTAAACTTTCTCTGCTGCTGCTTTGCAGAAGGGCTGAGGCAGTTTGGTGACTCATTGTTACCTACAAAAGGAACAATTCTTTTTTCCTAGCAAAAAACCCCACACCTCAAAGCCACCATGTAGCCTCTATGCTGAGTTTCTGGGAACTATCAGTGAATGCTGTGCAGACCATCAGCTTACAAAGCATAACCCCTACAATTTAGTTGTGTCCAGACTGGCTGCACACAATTTATATATTAATTCTGTCTTTGACAATACAGAACACAATTGGTTTACTGATGGCAACATAACCCACCCACCTTGTTATATGAAAATAGACAAAGCTCTTGGTAAAACAACATAAAAAACTGCATACCTCAGTTGTGATTTAAAGCATTGGGAATGAAAAACTGCATATAAAATAAACAGAATTTACCTAAAATAATGACAGGCTGCTCCTTTGGAAAACTGCATATGGATATTTGAATTCCTTGTGTAACTTCTTCATTCCCTAGAATCTGTCTTTCTCTCCATTGTTCCCTACGGTCACACATAGAAGGGAGGCTCCGAATCCCCACTTTGCCCAATGTTTTGGATTCATTCAGGCACCCACATCAATGCCTTAACACGTTCTCTTTGAGGTATTTAATAGCACACATATTAAACATTATAGAAAATATTAAATATAGATGCATCTAATTAAGCCTGTTATCTCCAATATATTCTTTACTGGCTAACATGTCTTGTTTGGATAATCTGTGCTGAAGGTCATAAGAAAGAGAAAGGCTTTGCCTTCTCCAGAAATAATTTTAAGAGAAGCTTCTCTTTCCCCTGTTCTCCAGGAATGAGGACATTCATAGGGGCACCCTCTCTCATAGTTTAAGTTCCAGACTCCTTGTACAATCACCAGTGCATGTGAGGAATAATTGATTTCTTTCCTCTTTACTGTAGTCTTCCACGTATTTGTCTGGTTGTTAAGTGTCAGTGTATGAACTTGTAGACCACAATGATTTCTGAATTTATCCTGCTTCTGTGCGGGTTTTAACAACTCTTAGCTATTTTCCTCAATAACAGTCTCTAAGCCATTCAATTTAATTAAGAATCATCTTTTCTAAAATCAATTATCCTGTACAGAGTAACTGTCAAGTCTTCAAATACAAATCCCATGTAAGTGTATATCTTTCTTCAACTTCTCTAGACTTTTACTTGTTTCACATAAAATTAATTGCAACTTTCGATTTAATATAACTTATTTCCTTCCCTTTGAAGACTGGGATTAAAAAAAGTCATTGACATTTTCATTTTTAAATTTAAAAAGTCAGATGATGATCCTGACCCCTCAGTGGTCATGCCTAGTAAGCCTTCTTTCATTCAGACTCAATAGCAATTGCCAAAGTTATTTGAGATTTTTTTGAAGGAATTTAATATACAAATTTTTTTCCAATGTGAAGTCTGAGGAGAGAAATTAAATTACTCACATATTCAAACAGGATCTTCCTGCAAACACAGCAAATATAAGAGAGACTGAATGGAGGAAAAAAAAGGCTGGAGATTTTGCAGGTCAGAGCATAATTTCTTGGAAGTGACGGACTATCCTTGGAAGTATCACAGTCAGATATGATAGTGTTTCACATACAACACAGAGCTCAACAGGCTTTGATTTATTTATATGAACAAAAACATTTTAAAAGCTATAAACAAGAAACCTGATAAAGTAATTAGTCATGCAATATAACATTTCTCTTCCATAGTTTATTTTCATCGGTCGTATTAATCACTGCAGAGTTGATGCATTAAGAGTGTTCCAAGGTTAAAGCAAATGCAAAATAGTAAACTGGAGCCATAGATCATAACCTGAAAAACTTCTTGATTTATAATTCTGAAACAGCCTGTTGTAGGTTTCAACATCAACTTCATGTGAGTCTATTTCCTTTTCAATCAGTCCGTCTTTGATCATGGTGATGTTTATTTTGCATTAATTTTATGTGCCTTCGGAGGTAATGTAACTGTGATAAAAGCCAATTAGTTTTGCACCATCAAGAAGGACAATGAAATGTGACTTGGCAAAACAAAGATAAAATTAACCATTTGCCTAAATGGTACTGTTCATTGTTGTTTTCTCATAAGGCTTCTTCTGTAATGTTCAGCTCCATGAACAAAATAACTCAGGATATGCAAGTTTACCTAAAGTAAAACACATTCTGAAATGAACACTACATGAATGTAGCAGCACTGTGCAGTAATTCAATGTGCATTTTCCACAACACATTAGATCTGTCTAAAGATTGTATTTCACATACATGAATAAGTGATGCAGTGAGGAATAAGCAAGTAGTTTGGTTCTTGTGGCTGAGGCTTTTTAAATAAGAAGTAAATTGAATTGGGTGGGGAAGGCTTCATACCAACCCTATGAAGTTAAACAGAGGCAAGTGCCAGATTCTGCAACTGGGACAGGGCAATCCTGGATGTACAGACAGTTTGGGGAACGACACACTGCAGAGCAGCACCACAGAATGGCATCTGGGGGCCATCATCTGTGGCAAGTTGAATTTGGGTCAGCAGTGCCCTGGCAGTCAGGAGGGCCAGCCCTGTCCTGGGGAGCATCAAGCACAGCATCACCAGCCGGGCAATTGTCCTGCTCTGCTCTGCACTGGGATGGCCTCATCTCGAGTGATGGGGGCAGTTTTGGGTGCCACAATAAAAAAATCTATTAAGCTATTAGAGAGTGCCCAAAGGAGAGCAAGGAAGATGATGAAGGGCCTTGAGGGGAAGCCATGCAAGAAGCAACTGAGATCACTTGGTCCTTCAGCCTGGAGAAGATAACGTCTTGTTTGGATACTGAGGAGGAAAGGAGAGGAGACTGAGGAGGGACTTCATTGCACTTACAACTTCCTCGTTGAGGAAGGGCAGGCACTGATCTCCTCTCTGTGGCAGTGACAGGACCCGAGGGAATGGAGTTATTATATCTGAAGAAAAGACAGACCTAAAAGGAACCATAGATATGCTGAAGCAGAAGATCAGAACTCAAAGTCCTATTGAGAGATTAGCAAAGAATCATACAATTACGAAAGTAAAAATACCACGCTTGGGCGAGAAGAGTGCAAAAATACAGTATTTCAGTAAAGGTAATTTGAAACAAGAGCAAAGAGTTATATCCTATTAGAAAGTGAGCATGAGTTAGCAGTTTCATGCTGCTATGGAAAAGCCAAACATCACGCTAGAATCAATTAACAACGATAGAGACTGCAGGAGACCCGGCACAACATTCCTGTTCTGTTCAGATAGATTGATTAGATCACCTTCCAAGGTTGCATCTATTCCTCTTTATAATGCTGCCAGAAGCACTGTTACAATACTTGCTTTATTTCAGAAAAATAACTTTACTTTAAATCATTGAGATGTTGATTTAAGGTTGACATTTTCAGAAGACCTAAGTAGCCAGCTACCACGGAATTCAGAAAGGTTTGTATGCTGATGGTAACTGAGCAGTTCCTGTAATATTAGAGAACATTAGCAAATGCATAATTCCAGAAAAAAAGATTAGTCATTTTTTAAAGTGTCAAAATGTTCTCATAACTAATACTTGAATTAGCTCAGATATAATTTTTTTGTTGATTACCTCTATCTGTGATAGATTGCTGCAGCCCAATTCACAACACAGACTTTTGTCTTTTGGGAATCCACTTTCGCTTTTCTGTAAGGATAACAACAACTGCATTTTGATTGGATTTTTCTCTGTTTCATGCCTGTGTTTCTTTGATAATTCCCTCTGCTTCAGAGAGACATTTCCACCTCTCTTTGTATTCTGTATCTAAAACAAGAATTTAGAAATACTTAGGTCCATCTTTATTGAAACAGCTGAATTCTCTCATGTTTCAAATACTTTTTTATTGTTCAAAAAGAATATTTTGGAATTAAACCTGTTTTTCAAAAGATCTTTGAATTTTTATGTATCAGAAACTTTCATATCTTTAAAATAGCCCTGGGACCTGTTAAGAGCTTAGATTTTAAGGAAAAATAGTCACATTTCATAGCAATTATAAATACAAATTATTAATCAACCATAGGAAAAACCAAAAAAAATGGGGACTCCATCCACAAAACTATTCTGTCAAAATAAAACCCGTCATAATTTCAACTAATAGGCAGGTAAGGTCTATTACAGTTTCTTACTTTCATAACAGAGAACACAGGATTACATGCAATGGATAGCCTAATGCTAAGAGCAGTGATCGGTACTGGAGATAACACAGCATAGTGTTTCTATACTGATGTTTAAAGGAGAGCAGAGAAAGCTGTTTCAGGTTATAAACCTCATTTGTTCTTTTAGAAGACAGGCTAATTTTTTTCAAATTTCATTCAGAGACATGGAAAACGAGTCTGCTCAAAGAATGAGACTTCCTATCAGCATGTCTGGAAATCTCCTTGAAGATGTGCACCTCTGGAGGAATTCTGCAGCATTGGAAAAGGTACAGTGGCAGCTCTAACAACTGTGGTTAGCACAAGGGGAGAATGAGAGAAAGATGGATACTTGTTCTGTTGACTTGAGCTTAGTTTACCTTTCCGACTGTTTATTTTTGGCTATCAATGCCAAGTTTCTAACAAGCTTCTGTAGTAGTATGAATTCAGGGAGTTAACAGAATATGAGACGTAGGGAATAAGCATGACACCTTAAATTGTAGAAGAGTATAAAATGAACTACCGAGTTACTTTAAAGCAATTAGTTTTTCCATGGCAATTTGTACCTTTCCTAGCTAGCCTTTTTTAAAAGGTAATTTGACTCTGTTCCTCATGTAGTAATAGAAATATTGCAATTTCAGCAGTTAAATCAATAGAATCCGACACTGTTTTGATGAGTCATAGGAATGATAAACAAGATAATAATTTTAATTAATATTAATGCTTAGAGTGGTTTTGACCTACTACTGAATCCTTTAAAATGAGAGTGCCTTAAACAAAAACAGCTCTGGATGCCTTAACTTCTCTATAAAAATAATTTCAGGAAAATCCAATCCATGGTAAATCATGTTTAACCATCATGCTTTCTGCAATGGGGGTGGTGACCTTTCTAACACATTCCCATGTAGACAAAAAACTTCCAAAACTGCAAAAGTACCACCTAGAGCTTATACTCAACAACCTAAACTGGCCCATGACTTCTTTTTGTAGTATGTATTTTTGAGGAAAAATCTAAGTGACAGTATGTCTACCCATGCAAAAAGGTATTCATCGAATGGAATTAATTTCTGCATCTGGAGACAGAGATGGAAGAAACCCTGGTAATGAAGTCCTTCCAAGGCAGACACCTGAGAGTTGAGGATACTGGTATTTTCACAACAAAAATAAAACCAAAAATCTGAAGCTCAGGAGACTACTATATCATATGGAAAATTTTTAATAGCATTAAAACCAAACTGCCAACCTTTTTTGATGACACCACTTCAAGAACTAGTGGTGCTGCCAGGGCTCCGTAGGCATGAGAACAGAAACAGAATGGGGGTTTCGAAAAGAGAGATGATCGAAGTAGATCAGGGATCTTGCCTTGACTTAAATTGTTGTTAGTTAAAAAAAAAATCTAGGAAAGCTTGGTTTAGGTGTGTTAGAGCTTGTTTTAGGCAGAATTGGTGGAAGACCCACACCTCTTGGGGAATGTCTTCTTACTCGTAGTGTTTGAAACAAAGCCCAGTTACACGACCTCTTAAGAACATATATGCACTTATAAAGAATAGGGAAAGTCTTTTAAGCATTCACAGCTATAACTTGAACAAGAGGCACATTTTTGCTTAGCAAATGGCTCTGGAAATGGAGATATTACTGCTCCGTCAGGTAGCTGGTGCAGCCTTGTGTCCTGCCAGTCTGCCCCACAGTGGAAGCATCAGAGTGCAGCACGTGCAAGGGTCTTGGTTGCTTCTGTACAACGCCCAGCAATGTGGCCTAAACCACCATGGTCAGCAGTGCCACACTGGGTAGCCAGGGATGTCCCAAACTGCTGGGGAGGTGAAAACCTTCAGAGGAAGAAGCTAAAAAGTGGCAATATTCTGTAAATGTCTGAACTGGGTTTCTTACTCTGTCTTTCAGAGACTAAAACATGTTTTGCAGCTCCATCAGGATCTAGTTAATCAAACGTCCGCTGTTTGGGATTTGGTAATTGCATGCATTTTACCAAGAGTTACAGAAACACTGGAAATTAGGTTAAATTCTAGGTACTACACATTCAAGTTGGATGCCCATGTCTCCCTATTCCATCTAGATTTTGTACAGTCTAATATGCCTTCAAATAGAGTAATACTAAAAATGAAAACTTATATTACCGTGAAAAGTTAAAATTCCCTTATTACATTTAAAGAACTTAGATTGTCTGCAAGGATCAATGGTCATCCACAGAGAGTTCCTGACTCTTAAAATGAAGTAAATTGTTGAGACTACTTCCCATAATCATTTGCAGCAATCTAGTATATTCCTTAGTAATCACACTCATCTCAATTAGAGGCAAGCTTGGGATTGGATATCTATCCATATGCAACACTGCATTTTGAAATAGACATAGCTACCCAAAAACTTGAATTATCTTTATAAATCTATTTAAATTAAAAATTAGAAACTCTCAGTCTTATCAGCAAGACCCATGTTATGTGACAGGCTTGGATCAGATGCAATGCATAGAGTGATGTGGTTCCTCAGACTGTCCCCCAACCCCTAAATATTTAGTCACTTTTGAAAGCAATATTTAGCTTTGGAATATTTAGCTAATTTTAGAAATACTGAACATCACCCAAAGTATATTAAGTCTGAATTACTGTTCCCACAGAGATTTTAAGGCCAAAAAAAAAAAATTCAGGCTAAGCTGGGGACTTTTCCCAGTTTAAGCCAAACAGCTGACCTATGGTAAACCCTGCATGTTGGTTAGGTAGAGTATACAGACATCTGTTGCCACCTCAGTTAATGGTGCTGGAGTTAGTGAGTCTGATGTGGCCACAGCTGAAGTCACAGAATGTTTTGTCACTGGCATCAGGTACAGCAGGATGGGATTTTTTGCTATTGAATTAATTAAAAGCAAAAAAAAAAAAAACCAAAAAAACAAACCAGCTTATACATCAGTTTCTGTCTTGATAATTTTACTTCCTTCTCTGTCTTCTACTTTCAAAATACACCAAATTAATATTCTTCTACCTAACTTTGAACATTTTCTTTTAATTGTACTTCTTGCCTTCCTGTTTACTAAGCCAGAGTTTAGTCTATCCGCAATAACTGCTGGAGTTTTAAATTTTAGATTTTCCAACTGAAAATCACAGTTCTTGATCATAGCTGCATTTCAAATATATATGCCTGAAATACCATGGTATGTCATTTGAGACCACTATTATAATTCTTCATAGAGCTCAGGCCTACATAGGAGGAAAAGGAAATCTGTCAAGTTTTCCTTACACGTAACACTCAACAGTATCCACTGAGTGTCTCAGTTATGAGTTATACTGTCAGTCTCAGTAATTACTTCCTATTAAAATGAAGGATGGACATTCCTTTCCCTTGGCTTTCTTTGCATGTGTAACTGAACACCAAAGTCATCAGTCCACAAAATTAACTTCTCTGCAGAGAGCAGAGTAACCTGGCCTGACTCCCAGCTGACCATGCCTTGAGCAGAAGGTAGGACTAGAACCCTCCAGGGCTCTTCCTTTCCAGCCTGAATTATTTTATAGTCCTGCATATCCCGAACATCAGAACCTTCGACAGTAAGCAATGCAGCCAGGGGCTAAAAAAGGATGCAGACTGCTCAGGAGCAGCAACCAACATCAGATACTTGAAGCAGCAGTAGCAAGAATACTGGAGACTATTTATTTAGTAGTCACTGACTCATTTGGCCAAAAATATTGTAAAAGAAGAATTGCAGAGGTGTTTTAGAACCAGGATCAACCTCGTCCTGGCCATCTCAGAATTGTAGAAAAGACTCATCTTGAGGAAAGTAAAATTCTAGTCATATCCTCTAAAATCCATTTGGTCAGTGGCATGGTTATAGGAAGAAATATATTTAAAAAATCAGAATAACTATTACAAAGCTTTATTTTCTTTCTCTTTCAGCATTTATAATGTTTCATTTACAAAAGGGTGCTGATCACTATGCTTCTGCTAAGCCTGCATTTAAAAAAAATATGGAATAAACTGCCACCTAGAGTTAAATCCTTGATGTTAATATTGGTTACGTTTATATTCAAGATAGACAGCTTTACTATTACAATATTCAGGACCCAGGTAACAGAAGTCAGCATAGTCTTTGAACACTGGTAAAGGAAGTATACATTTGTTATAGATTACAAATGGAATCTGATGATGTGCCTAATTTCTTGACTGATATAAATCCATTTAAAAATCAGTAAGGAGCTAGGTATCATTACTGGCATATGTTATTCTCACCCTGTTAATGGTGATCAATACTCTGAGCAAGTATTATTGAAACCGGGGTGCCAATTTTTCCTTTGGCAGTCACTTTCAGTCCATTAGGACTGCCTGTGTATTAGCAAGTCTCTACAAATTCTTTAGCTGGCTCATTTCATCCTAGATGCATTTTAAAGCAAATAAATATTTACTACCCCCTATACTTGCTGCAAGAACTCTGAATTTTGTTATTTGTATTTAAACTATTATTAACTATGTTAAGTAAGTGTGGTGAGTTGACCTTGTCTGGCTGCCAGATGCCCACCAAGCTGCTCTTTCAGCTCTCCTCCTCATCAAGACAGGGAGAAAAGAAGATTAAAAGCTCATGGGTTGAGATAAAGGCACTTTAATAGAAGAAGCAAAGGCTGTACATAGAAGCAAAAATAAAAAAAAAAAGAGGACGATTTATTGTCCTCTTCTTATCAGCAGGCATTGTCCAGCCACTTTCTGGGAAGCAGAGCCTCAGTACCTATAGCAGCCACTTCAGAAGACAAAGACCTTAGTAACAAGTGGCCCATTTCCACCTTCCCCACATCCCCACCCCTTACCTTTTATTGCTGGACATGAGATCACATAGTATGGCACATCCCTGTGGCCGGTGTGGGACAGCTTTCCCAGCCTCCCAACCCCTTGCCCATCCCCAGCCTGCCGGCCTTTGGCAGGGTGGGGATGAGGAGACAGCCCTGGTGCTGTGCAAGCACTGCTCTGCAACAGCCAAAACACTGGTGTGTTATCAACACTGCTCGAGCTGCACAGACAAACCTCTGCACTACAGTGCTGCTATGAGGAAGGTTCGTTCCATCCCAAAAAGTAACTTGAAAGTGCTGACAAAACCTCTGTTGCCCTGTAGAAAAGCAATCTCTGCAATAAGGCAGCTGTGACAGCTGAAGACAGCAGCAAATACTGCAGGTGGTTATTGACCAGTCCTTTGAATACTTATCTTCTCCAGACACTCATGGTTTGTGTAATCTGATTTCCCAGAGCAGTTTACATGGAACTTACATTTTTAAAAATATCTCCCTACTAGAGATACGACAAGAAGTACATAAAAGATGCCAATCATGCAGTTTATGACAGAAAGGGAGACGGAAGTTAGACCCCTTCAATACCTTCCCTATTAGAGATACAACAAGAAGTACATAAAAGATGCCAATCATGCAGTTTATGACAGAAAGGGAGACGGAAGTTAGACCCCTTCAATACCTTCCCTTACACTAACACCAGTCAGTCCTTTAATGCAGAACAAGCTTATTACATACTCTTTTTGCGCTAGTATTCTGATACAATGTGGTTGACCAAATCATGCCATATGTTCACAAGTCTGGAAGCCTGTTCCCAGCGAGATTTTAATGCATTGTTCCGTACAAATCAAACTGGAAATAAGATTTCAAATCCTACAGTCTGTGAAAAAATCTATGATTGAGTAGAGAGGATAAACCTAAATTAGTAGCCACATATAAAGGAATGGCCAACAAGATTAAGCCATTTTACCTCCCCCTCCCCTCTCCTTTTGCAACCAACTGATCAGCTTGTGAGTGAGGAAGTCGTAGGTCAGGTTTGGTAAGCAAAAATTGCTTGAAGAGAGAGATAAGGCAGACCTCTGAAACAAGGCAGAAAGGGGAAAGAAGGAACTGACAAGAGGGAAAAATATGACAGGCAATGATTTTATACTATTTCTTTTAAATCAGCAGAGCTGAGTGCCTCTTGAGTGCCTGAACTAACACCCACAGCACAGGGAATGGACAGGGGGAAGCAGAATGGTAGGATAGCTCCCATGGCTGGAAAGCTGTCGTGGGTGGATGTAGGCTTTTTAGGATGGAGAGACTCAGGATGGCAAGAAGAGGGAACAGCCCTTCATGTGTAAGAGCAACATGGATGCCCAGAGCTCTGCCCTGGGATGGACAATGATGCAGTTGAAAGCTTATGGACTAGGATGAGAGGAGAGATCAGGATGGCCAATGTTTGGTGGGTGTCTCCTACAGACTGTCTGATCGTTGAGGTCTCTTCAGACAAGTGAAGTGCCTTCACATTTGCAATTATTCATCAGGAATGATCTGAAGCACCAGTTATCTGATAAACAGACAACAGAGCAGAGCACAAGCCATCCAGAAGGTTTCTGGAGGGCATTGGTGGCCACTCCCTAAGATGTGCAAATAAGGAACGAACAGAAGCAGATAGCTTTAAGGGTAGCTTTGGCTGAAGTCACTCCACATGGCATTGTGGAGTTTAGGATCCTGAGAGGAGGAGACAAATCCAATTAAGAGAATCATAGCCCTAACCTTCAGGCCTCTTCAGGGGGTTACTTGGAAGAATCCCATAAGATAGTCCCAGAGGAAAGAGTGATCTGAAAGATCTAGTTGCTTTTCAAGGACCCTTCCAGCTGAGAGGCAGGAGGTCAAGTAAAGGCCTGCATGGATGAACAGTGAGTTCCTGACAAAATTCAAATGTAAAACAAGTAATAAAAACAAACAAACAAAAAAAGTAGGTGGTTTGTGACAATTCACTGTATTGTCACTATATACTGGAAGCATGATGCCTTGCTCCCCTGTAATAACTGACAGCAAGCCTCAAATCCACCAGTAAATTCTATCTCAGACAGCAGCTGACATTATATAACCACGTTACTCCCTGTTACAGAGCTGTCGTGCAGCATTAAATCTGTCGCTAGCACTTTAGAAGCGTTTGTAAAAGCCACGCTGTTACTGTTGCTATATCATCATCCCGGTTTGTGAAGACTCCTCACATCACAGTTACTGAAATACTGCGGAAGTTTGCACAAAGCCATTAAATGTTAAAAAAGTTGCATCTATTCCTGCAATTGAAGTACTTAGTCCTCAAAATACAGGGAAATTCTGCAGTTCAGTCCACGTCGAGTAATTGCTTATCAAGCTATAGTTATAAAGTAATAAATTACTGTTTCCCTACTTTGTACATCTGCTCTGCTTTTAAGGTTTTCCTGCCTCCCTCATGCACAGCAATTCCCTTCTTTCTCATCCACTTAATTTTGTTTAAGTGCAGTGACCTTGAAACAAAGGTTTTGACATGTAGTAATGGCAGATAATCCATTTCACACATTTGGAAATGTTTGTTTAGTCTCATTACCATTAAAATCCTTTCAAAATAGAAGAAAAAGAGGGAATATTATCCGAGGTATATCTTATCTGCAATAATTAAAGGATCCTGTTCTTTGTTTTGGGCATACCTGAGATATTCGGAATCATACCATCATTTAGTATTGTTTGAACTGGACATGACATGATAGTTTCAAAAAATTAGAAATACATACTTTGTATTAAAAGCACATTTATCTTTGTAAATGGTCAGTCTTGAAGGCCTCAGATACCTAGGACAAGCAGTGTGAATACCTGGACTATCCATAAATGCATGACTATTTCCTAGAAGCAGGACAATTTTTTTTTTTTTTTTAATGTATAACTGCTTTCATCTACAGTATTTACATACAGGTTTCTTCAAGGACTTGTGCATCTCTGTACTTAAGTGCAATGATTGACAACTATCAAAGCAATAGAAAGCATTTGAAAAAGCATATATTTTTTCATTCATACAACTTGACTCCTTTAAAATATAGGTTCCTAGCTGATCACTTTTTTTTTTCTTTAAATTAGATCTTTGCAGAGGCTGGGTTCTAACTCTACTAATAGCTCAGGGAGACTTTGTTCAATAAGCAGCCTGGGTACAGGCAAGATAAGAAAAAGGAGGTATAAAAATAAACTGCAATGACCCAATTCTAATGTGAACAAACACAACCTATGACCTCCACAGTCTGGAATTTTGAATCTCAGTCTCATCTGGAAGACAAGAGAAGGGGTCAAATATCTCTGTCTCTACCTTCCTAACACATTTGCTTTGCTTCAGTTGAGTTGATTCACTAGTCACATGCTTTGCCAACTTCATCTAGGACCACTGAAATTGTGTGAGTGACACTGGAGATAGTGCCACACTGAAGAGACCTGCTGCTACACCCTAAATATGCCTCTGGCTGCAGAACACTCAGTTTTGCAATTTGGAAGTCAAATTGCAGAGCTTAGCTAAAAGCAGCAGTTAATAACCTGCTCTGACATCTGTTGTCACTGAACAGGCTAAGAGATAAAGTTCACAATGAAGAAACACAGAAACCAAACACATACCAAATTTTCCTTACAGACCTTCTTCAGAAATTCTAATACTATTAATGTATACACTCAGTACTAATAGAGAGGCAGGATTAGTCTGGAAAAGTCCTTGCTTCAGGAAAGAAGTTCTTACGTCTAAATTTCTCAAGCTAAGTCCTGTTTCTTCAAGCACCCACCAGTAAAGTGGTACCAGTTAATGGCTGGTGGGTTTATTCAGTAAAAATCATTATCTTCTGAGAAAAAGAAAGTAGAACTAATGACTAGTCTCGATAAAGTGCCTGAGCTGGCACTGAATTGGGGTAGGAGGGCTGGAGGGAGCAGGCTGAGTCACAGCCCATTCCCACCCTGCAGCCACACTCGGGTGCTGCCAGCCCTGCCAAGCACCACCACAGGGTGCTGGCAGAGACCACAGCACTGACAGGAGCTGCAGGAGGGCATCTCTAAGGTCCCTTCCAACCCAAACCATTTACAGTTCTCCAACACTTCTAGCAGAATTATGCATGGCAAACAGACCAGCATGAGAACTCATAGCTCCAGTATAAAAGTCATAACCCCAGTACAAAACCAACATCACCTGGCACATGTTGTGAAAAACCACACAAGACCTTTTAAAACATAAGGAAGCATCCAGTACCTTTGATTCTCCTAGGAAAGCATATTCTTGCTTATTTCACTGCTACTGCTTTCCCCACCACTCCTTCCTCTATTTTCTTAGATGCTACTGTGGAATCTTAGATCAAGCAATAAATTAGTTGCAGACTTTTAGACAGGGAACTTGTTTTATTAACTCTACTCGGAAATGTTGAGCAAGAAGGCTTGAGAAGGAATAGGTTTGTACTACACATGGAAAAATGAGAGTTCTGGCATGGTTCTGCACCCATTTACGATCAATGGTAAGGGCCTTAAGTTTCAAATAAAGGACAAGACAGAGCTTAAATGGAGGTCTTAGGCCAGGGACAGCAGCTGCGTGGGTCCAGGTCCCAGGTAAAGACTCTCACAGCAATTGCAGCCTCTCTGTGCACTTGGGGTCCTGACATGAGCCATATGTCTTCATTCAGCATGAGAATTCCTCTGGTTACAGTCATCCTGATGAAAAAAATTAACTCCAAAATTTTGCTTTGAGTGGCTCAACTGATATCATTAAACAAGTAGATTGCCTCTGAAATCCTCTCAGAAAGAGAATTATCCTCAAAAGGTCATTGAACATAGGTATACATTTAGAAACATTAATAACACCAGCTGGGATGAAGACTCGGGAACATAGTTATTTCCCATTAGTAACAATCTGCTTTGCGTCACAGAATGCGATTTTTAGTCTTCAAGAGCCTTTGTACTAAGCAATTGTTGTGATGAATAAAATACAGTAATTCTTGAAAACAGTTTGTCCCAAATTTTATAAGAAATGTGCATTTTGACATGGCTGTTTTTCTGACAGATAGCAACTGCATTAGATATATTTTCCAACTTTTAAACAATTTTGTGAATTTATACACCTATCAGTAGCTTCATCATTTGATTGGAGAGGGTTTTTATTTTTAATTTTGAGTCAGTTTTTCAGCTAAGCATAAAGGTAGAGCCATCACTGTGGAAGATGTAATGCACTAAATTAGGTCTCCTGGGGCATATACGGGAAAAAAGAAAGAAGAAAACGTGATTAAAAGGAAATTCAGACAGATTGTTATGAAGCTGGCAAAATAAAGAATCTTACGGTATTCCTGAACTAATGTTAGAAGCTTGGGAGAACATCAGAAACTACTACAGATTTTCATGAATAAACATAATTATAATTGGATTGACAGACAATGTAGAACCAGCTTCACAAGTGAGACGCTCATCAGTGACACCCTGTACTCTCAATGCAGGGATGGCAAAACTACTGCGGAAGTGCCAGGCCTAGTCTATTATACACATGAGCCATAAAGGGTCATCCCTGAATACATAGCCAGGGAACATCACGTGATTTCACATGAGATATATTGATTCAGAGGCCCATTCTTCTTCAGCTTTAGTTTGTTTCTCACTTTTTAGCAGCTCAAAACCATATACTTAACCCAATATCACTTTAGGACCCTGTGCATTAGAATGAATGCATGAGATTCAAAAAGATCATGATCAGAATTACTTCTATATAATTTTTCATGGGTTTTATGTTAAAGCCACTGTAAAAAAAAATGCAAAAGATAATGTGACTTTTTTAAACTTCAATTTGGCTCTATCTTTGTGCATTTCCCTCAGAAGTTATGAAATGGTTCTCCTTGTGCAAGTTCCCCTCCTGGTAGCTTGGAAGCTGGTAGCATCAGTAACCACAAAAATCACTAAGGTTTTGCAGTTGATATATGTCCTCATATTCAGTGAAAAAGAAAATGACACCTATAGAGAGGAAAGCGCTGCTACTAATGTTCATTAGAAGAAAGACATCTAGAATGGAAACATTTATATCCTATTTAACAGAAGTGCTTGGCTGATCTACTTACACTGGCCAGCCAGGCAGCACAGATGAAACTGAGCTAGGCATACCATAAAAACAGCAGGTAAAATTAAGATAGATTTAGGATATGCTGAGTGCCGGGCTATTTGGGTTCTATTTGCAAATCGTGGTGGACATTGGAGATTCTGCTAGAGATGAGGCCAACGAAGGTCATGGAGAAGACCAGAGTTCTGCAACGGGTGTGCACCTGTGGCAATATGAGATTATTGCAAGAGTACATGAGTAGGTCATAAATCCACAGAAAATCAAACTTTAATTGATTTCCAGTTTTTAAGACAGCTTATTCTGCTCCTCAAGACTTATAACTAGGAGTTGAAAGTAAATTTTTAACTTAAAATTACCATGACTATTAAGTTTTGTAATTCTAGGTCTTGTGGGTAGACATTACAGGAGCTTCCCCCATTTTATTCTGAAATCTCATACATTAATTGAAATAGTAAGAAACTGTATCTTTGATAAGAGAACTTTTCTCCATTGTGTATTTTGATCTTAGTATATAAGGAAACATATATTTAGTTATAAAACAGTTTTACTATAAATAAGTTTTCATGATTGAACTATGAATGCATCCATAGGTATTTAAAGTTTTTAATTAGACTCTGGTTTTTCTATCAATGATCTTCTATGCTAGTTTCTATAGAAAAATATTTCAGAAATACCAACATTCCCCAAAAGCTCCATAAAAGACAATAAACTCCATAAAAGCTTCCAAATTCTTACTATGTATATCCACCATTACTTGAAAAAGCTACCAATGTTTGCCTTTAAAGGAACAGTTTATGCATGGATGATGATTACTTCCCTAAATGCCCCCCATAATTACCTTAAAAGAGGTAAATAGTTGTCCTTATACTTCTCAGCATTTTAGAACTTGGAAAATCTATTGCAAAATGAAATGCCTATCAATTCAAATAAGTATAGCAATAAATCAATCTCTTTTTCTCCTAATTTCTATATTAAATGCAGTTGCACATAGAAGAAAGCTTTAGCACTTCATCAAGCATTTTGAATATATTTGCATATAGAATAACCAGAAAAGACCAAATTACAACTTAGAACACATTTTTATAATCGTTATAACCTATGGCAAATGGAGAGCACCTTTTCTATGCAAACAAAAAAAAATCTAAAAGTAGTATGTATCTGTAGTACTGCTGTTGCTATGGATGTTTTGAATGTCCTCCTTATTGTCTTTGTCTAGTTAAGACACACTATTAATATACATGGACAATATAAGGACATATGAATTCATTAATCAAAATCACGAAAAATCTTAAATTACTTTTTTAAGTGTGAAGTTGTGCACTTTTTTACTTTTTTGATTTGCTTTTATGTTACTACATCATTTCTTAAAGCTTTCTCTTCAACCATAAAACCAAGAAACTTTGTGTATGTGTGGGGAGGTTTCAAGAAAATCAAGAAAATCAATAAGCCCCAGAAGTCTGACAAAAGGACCATAGACACATGAGAGACTAATGAGAAACTTTTATTCTGCCATACAATATTTGGATTGGAAGTATCAGACAATTGGGGAAAAAAACCAACAACAAAACAGTGGTAAAGTATCAAAGGGGACACACCCTGCAGAGTTTCTTGCACTTTTGATTTCTTTAAACTATGAGATCTAGTGCTCTGGAGACCTTTGAAGGTGGCTGGCAGCACCAAGTCTCTGCTAGTCTACGGAGACTGGCCTATGACTTCCGAGGTGAAAATGAGCTGAGAAGCTTCTGCAAGTCTATCTTTAGACGTTTTGGTTGATTATCTGACTGCCATGAGCTGCAGAGCATCCCAGAGGGTGGAAGACAGGGTAGCTGGGCTGGATGTATGTTCCTGAAGGACACTCTGCCTATTTGGTGCTGCTATCTGCAGGCAACAAACATCTACACGGGCTGGATGGAGGCAACAGGTACCCTTTAAAACTCTTCAAGTAATTTCACGGAGCTGGGTATTTCAGGGACTTAACAGCTCTAACATCAAAGGCTGCACATGAATGGAGGACTTAGAAATGCTCCCAAGGCTGGTAAACAAAGAAGACATAAAACCAGACAGCTGTGCATCTTGACTATACCTTAACATGCACCATCCAGTTTAGGCATCAGCCAAGAAGTCCCTCATCTGAGATAATTATACAGGGTGTCCTTAAGGTAGCTCCTCTAGTGTCTAATAATGTATGCACTTACACAACAACTTTTCCTTTAACAAGAACACTGATTAGATTTCCTTATTTTACTTGGCCATTTTCCAAGCCTTGTAGGAACATATTTATTTTTAGAACTATGGTCCTAAGTTAATTTGGTTGGAATTAGCCAAAGGGCTCTAAGGCATTAATGAAAAATAGAGAGATAAACATGCATGTGTGCATGCATGCAACACACGCACACACATTTGAGCCCACGCAGGCATTTTCGTTATCTTACAAAAACCAATTTGAAAATACAATTTAAAACATACCCTTCAGCAGTAATCTGCATGTTATACAACAACAAATACATAAAGAACGGCTGACACTTTATTTGGTTTGGAAAATTTCCCTATTGCTCATAAAAACCAAAATTGAACTATAGAATTAAGCTTATATAGGAAAAAAGATTATTTTTATAGCCCCAGCAAGATACTTTAACTATATGTAAGTCCCAGCATAATGAAAGATTCCCTATTTGTCAAGTAACAGCATGGTGGTCTGTAATAAATACTAATATAATATAGCATGTCAGAGATCAAAGCCTCAGTCCTAAAAGATACAGAATAACTTATGAAATCATAATTACTGTTTTGATTTAATCCAGGCAGTTCGCTTAAAGCATTTTTTAAAGACATGCAAGCATTTCAAAGAAAACAATTTTCTAAAAGCAAAACAGGAAATAATCTGGTTCCCTGTCCTTCCTCTTTTTATTTTGTGGCACACCTATTTTTAATATTATATAAAAAGCCCATATCCAACCTACTAATTCCCTCATCACAGTTTTCCTTCAGTACTGCTGTCAACTGCATCTTATTGAAGTGGAAATAGATTTCTTTAGCACAGGTCTCCTGCTTTGTGCTTAGCATCATATAAGCTATAACATGATTAAAATGTGCAGTCATTTAAGATGCAAAACTCAAACTCACAGTTTTGCAGAATCAGGTCATGATTATACAGTCTGTTTAATGTGATTAAATCCTGTTGATTACATGCAAAAATGGGTGCATGTGCTCTTTAACTTGCCTGACTGTGCCCACTCAAAAGCCTCCCTGCTTGTACCAGCATCAAGGAAGACGATGGGAGTGAGCAACCAGGCACATGAGGAGACAGAGTCAATTTATGTCAGGTTAACGTGAGTGTGAGCCATCACTGCAGCCCCTTATTTGCAAGTTATCAGTATAGATGTAGTTTTGCGTATTTCTATGAAGCATCTCATACAGTTGGGGTACTTTAAAAACGTGAATTTTTCTTGTAAATGTTGCCATTTTTAGATAAACAACTTAAAAATATTTATTATGAAGGAAGTACATTATTAGTATTTCATTAGTTATTTATTAGTTATTTATTATTTTGACCATAGGATTTTAATGTGAAAACTGTCAAATTAATGCTAATGCCTACACACTTCAAAACTGACCTTGTGACAGTTTGTGGTCAGCATAACGAGCTATGTTTTACCTTGCTCTTCTTGAAGAAAAAGATCTATTACCAATACCAGTGAAGTCAGCAAAGATCTTAAACAGCTTCATTAATATTCTAGAATATACATAATGCATAAAAACCAGAAGCAAAAAGAAATTTGGGGTTGTGTCACTCACAACAGTAAGTGTAGTCTTACACATTAAAACTGAGACCATTGGAAAAAATATAAGGGACCACGTATCTGTGCCTAAAACCCTGAGAGTTACAATCAGTAATCACACTAGTAGGCATATGCACCTGAACCAACAAAATGTTATCTTAAAAACAGCTCAACTCTTAAAATTAAATGTCATTCCTAATTGGAAAACAAATCACAAAATGCCACTAAAATGATTTCATTCTATGTTTAAAAAGTTTTTTTCTGCATCGTTTTGCAATCTTTTAATCAGCAGCTGTGTACTTTACATACATGATGAGTGTGTTAACTCCAAAGAATCAAAAAGGAAAATGTTCCATGGAAATAAATTTAATTTTGCTTTCTCTAGCTTGAATGCAGGACTCCAATTCGTTCTAGATTAATTCCAATTCATAGTAAATCCATTCCACAATTGAACTTTCTCTAGGTATAATGTAAAAGTTTCAGAAACCGTTTACAAAGGCTTTGCCAACTTCTGTGTAACTAGCCTAGTCCCAGTTATGTGGACCCCAATGAATAAATGCAATTCTATTCACATCTCTCACCTAAGGTAAGGAAGGTATTTTTCCTTATCCTCACAGAAATAAATGTCCTTGTGGAAGAGAACTCTGTCTCTTTATAGTTATTTTTGGATAAAGACTGCTAAAGAGGTCTTCTGCATCCTGGAAATCTCCAGATTTTGGAGAAACAGATTGATCACATCTTTTTAAATATTAATCTGCTTGTGGAGCACTGTTCAGAATAGAGGTTCCCAGTCAGTAGGCAGGTGGAAGAAGATGTCTAAATGTGCTTTGGTCACGATACTACAGACACTTTAACATATTTGTGTTAAAGTATAAGTTCTATGCATTGAATGATTATAAAAGTTATTCCAGTAGTAAAGTTAACAGATGCAAAAGTTTTTGAGGGCTTAAAGCATTAGGAGTACTCAAGATGGAGGGGTTTGAATCAAGGGGTACCTGTATCACCCAGCAGTAATGCATTTGCTCTACTTCCCTGGTTTTCTAATACTTTAGGATTCACATAAGTAAGCATTTTGTTCCAAGAGGAAGGACAAAAACTTACTTGCCTACAGCAGAATCTTTCATCATCACATGGCTCAGGGACATGTCTTCACAGATGGCAGCTTTAGGTCAAGCAACAAAACCAACCTCAGAACCTGCAATAGTGATGAACTCTATTCAGTTTGTCCATTTAGAGCTGTTTCATATCTCCTGAAAAGCTATACAGTTTAAAGTTACACAGCAAACATATCCTTTCCCCGTGAGTGATACTATTCTATCCAGAAATGCTTTTGGTAGCCACCATAAGCCTTATCCCAGAGCACATTTCCTCTCAGAGATAGAAGCTCTTTGGTTTGAGGGAGGGACAGAAGACAGATGAATCCTGGCAGCTTGCTCACTCCCTCGGGACGGTACTTTCCCCAGGTGCCAAGCAAAAGACATATTCATGCTGAGTTGTGAGAAAGAGAGGTATTTCTGAAAGGAATATGGAGTTGCCACACTAGGGGCCTAGGAACTGAAAGGAAGCATATTCCCCCTATGAAAATGCAGGAACAGAAGTTAAAAAAGTATTACATTCAGATATTGCACAGTGAAGAACAAAAGAAAAAATAAAAATGCCACTGAGCAGAGAAAGTACAGAGGGATGAACACTAGAATTTGCAAGGCCAGATGCTTATTTTCCACAGCTGGATGTAAATGAGATTGTAATTCTATTTTTATTTTTTTTAATCTTAAATTTGCTTAACAAGTATATTATTCTAACTTAGTTTTGTTTCTTTCCTCTGATGTATTTTCTAACTGTGTGTTCATTGGACTGCTCCAGAAAGGAGCAAGAAAAGATCTAGTGCGGTTGATTTATGTTTTGTAACTGGAAAATATTTGTTCCAGCCTTGTTCTTTGTCACTTCTGTCAGATAATTTGCAACTTACATTAGAAGTGCTGTTTGGTTTTTAACTCTGGCAACACATGAAGGCATTATGTAAGTTTTTAATTGCATCATGTATTGAGGAAGAACTTGATGTACCTAATTGTTTCTAACTGGCAAAATTAAAAAATTTAATAGGTGGATAAAAATTTAAAATAACAATGTTAAAATCAGTCATATATTAGGCTTGGACAGAATACATCTTTTTTCACCTCCAAAGCACTGGTGAGTTTGGAGTAAATCAGACTTCTTCTGGCAGTTATCTGTGTAAATCCAAAATCTCTTATCACTATGATGACTAAGCAGATCTAAATTTCAACTCAAGCTGCATTGCAGACTCCTGTGCACAGTTGTTAAAAAGATTTTAGCTTAGTTTTTTACTTTGCAATCTTAACTTTGACTCCAGAGTAGTCTGGGTCAAGTAATGTTTATATTCAATGTTTTCAAATAAAATCTCTGTGATTGTACTTTTGGTTTGAGACTATATTTTGACTGCAGCATCTGTACTGCTTGTAATATGGGGCATAAGTAAGCCTGAAGTACTGTATTCTCAGCCTGAAGAAAAAGTGATATCCTTTGTTAAACCCACTGACATCAAGGAGAAGGGAAAAGACTAAACATGCATTTTAAGCTTACAAATCCTTTTCAAGTTGGCATTTCCAGAGGAACTATTTTAAGAAAGAATAGGAATTATCAGGAAATTATGGGATTTATCATGGAAAATTTCACCGTCCTACTTTAGGATATGCCTTTGCTGCAAGGATTAACACTCAGGCGTGTGAGTCACTCTGCAAAATCCTATCTAAGACTATGCCTTTACTGATCCTTCGTGACCTTAGATGTATTGCTGATGTCCTCATGTCAGCCGTAGTGGCATACATGGCTCCAATTCTTTCACAATAAACTGTGGAGAAATGTGTCTGACTTTCTGCAAGCTGGGTGTAAATTCTGAGAAAGGACAAGTGGCATTTAGTCCTCCTGGTAAAGTGAAGGAAGAACACACACAATCAGAGATTTATTTTTTTTCAAACAGTAACATTAGGAAAAAAAATCCACACAAAACCAGAAAGCCAAACTTGTGAAAAACTTAAGGAGAAAAACAGAATGTCAAAAATAAAGCCAACAAACCATGGAAACAGTTAGAGGTATCAAAACCTTAGTCCAGGACACACATTGTGTATAAAATCCACCCAAATAAAATTCTTCATAATGGCCTCTCTGACTATGCGTCCAACAATGAGGAAGAGGAGTGCCTGCAGAACAGGTTATTCGGGTGAAGGAGGGACTTGGTAGTCCTTGTAATACATGAAAAACAATTTGGCATTGACATTGGACCAGTTTTTAATGCTCCTTCAGAGAAGCAGACACTGAATTCTGTTGCAAAGTCCACAGGGGAGTATTGTGAGAGACCCAGATAAGTGGAGGAAATATTATCATTCAAATAAGCAAAGATTGTTGTACTTCTCTGTGTTGCCTCTTACAAGTAGCATTTTGTTTCAGGTGTTTGAACTTACTGTGGCTGTTTCCAGTGATTAAATTAAATCTCTACATTTTGTAGTTGCATCAGTGTTTGTTAAGAACAAACTGCTGTAAGTGGGCAGCAAAACAAACAAGACAAGAATGCAGCCAATTCCCAAGGTGGCCTCAAAAGTCTAAAGCTTCAACTCTGAGAGCATACACAGTACTAATAAAGTCCTTCACTCACAGACAAGATGCAAACATCAGTGATGCACAATGGAAGGAAAGTAAAATAAGCTCTTCAGTACTCTCATAGTTTCTGCCAAGTCCTAAAAATTTATTATAACTTACAATATTTAGCTTCTTTCCTATACTTTTTGGAGCCAAGTCATTTATTGTCAGAGGAAATAAGCTTTTAAAAGATTTTGTAGTGTTTATGATTGCAAAGCAAAGCCTGAAAATATGACTTTACAATTTCTTACAGGTTCAGGAGACATAGAAAATGTAAACAACTTTCAGTTCCAATGTCATGATTCTTAGGGCCTGGCTAATGGCTCTGAACACCTGAAATTGCTGATACTGCAGACAGAATATTTATTTTACTCATAGCTATTCAATTCTTCTCATTTTCTCCCCCACATCCACCCCCTATAAGTAAATTAACTGTCCTAGAAATTTTGTTGATTATGGATTAGGCTTTTAGGACTCAGTGGAAAACATTGCTTAAAGAAAAAAAGTTTTAGAATCACTTCTAATACCCCTCTGCTCAGATTTTGTTTTTCAAATACATTTCCTAACCAAGAACATTTTGTACCATGTGTTAACTGCAGTACAGTTAGACAGGCTTCTCAGACTTCTCAGGATGAAATCATCTGGATTTATGTAAAGAGGACACAATAGTGTCTTGGGGCGATTTTATGACAATACTGTATTCCGATTTTGCAGAATACAAATATGGTAAATGATGCTAAATTTTTTAATTTATGGTGAATAACTTTGCTTCCCATTTGTATTATTTTTACCAGCTGTTAGTCTTATTAAGTGGGTATTTCCTCCCAAAATGTTTTAGATATAACTTATTTCGTGTTCTCCATGCCATTGAGTATCTTAATTTTGTTCTTAAGTCACTGGCAAAATTCTGTATTGTTGTAACAGTCACAGTGCCAGTATCACTATAATCTGTACTGTAGCAGCCCTAAGTACTACTGCAGCAGTTTGTAACCTGAAAATTCAGGCCCAAACTCCTGCTTGGGACCTACACCTAATGTCTAGAAGGATAACTATGATATAATGATGCAAACAAATTCTTCTTACCAGAAAAGTAAACTGTGACACCAATCACCAAACAAAACTAAAACCCATGTACACAAATTGTTTGCAGTATGTCCTAAAATTGCCCATATGTATGCTTGCGAGGATATCCAAAGTAGGTATTTCTTAGACTGATGGAGACATCACATAGCCTGATCTACCTGCCAGATACACTCAGGGGTTCAGCTCTCTGAAGAGAAACCATCCAAACCCTTTTGCAATGGGTAGTTGCTGATACCAGGTCAAGCTTGGGTAACTGCAAATAGTCTGAAGAGCAATAGAAATATCTTTAAATCACAGATATGCTTTCATGACTCTTGATCCACTTGAAAGGAGTGAGATCATTTACCATAACACAGAATAAAAATTCCATGTAACAGTTTTACCTGCAAATTACCGTATCATTCAGATAAAGAATTGCGCTGGCTGTTTCCAAAGGAATTTTAAGAATTAAGGTGACTTTTCTGAACAGTTTGTTGCATTCTACCTTGCTTGCCTTTGTATCAGCAGCATACCAATAGCATAGGACGCCTTCTGTTTGTGTGCAGTATTTTCACAGAAAATCCCCAGCCAGAAGCTAAGCAGCTGATGACTAATGTCTGTGTTACAATTCTGATATGACTCTAGTTGTGATAGACTTCTGATAGACTTCTGAAAGCAACACCATAATTTTGAAAGTTCTCTTTGTATTAAAAATATAGCTTATCTTTATTCCAATACTAGGATTAAGCTGCTAAGGCAAACAGTGTCTGTCTAGCCTATCTAGCTGCAGACAGCTGTTTGAATAGCAAAATGTTCACTATAGCAAAGATATAAACTGGTAAAAACTTTAAAAGAAATTTCAGGGTCCCATAAACAATTCTGAGAATATGAACACTGAGGAGATAGTGAATCCTTATTGCAAAGGATGAAGCAGGAATTAAAGCTGATGCTTCTTCAGTAATTATTTATCTAATGCCCAAAATCCACATCATATTGCCTCCAGCGGCCCTTTCACATACATCCTTGCATCTTTTGTCTGTGCTGCATCTCAGGTGAATGACGAAAAAGCTTAAAGTGAATGAGATATTTAATCGGAAATTATACAGTTGTGATCCTGACCAGAAACAAAACTTCTGATCAGGCCACTCCGACCAAAGAGCTTAGAATTGGCAACTTCCTGAAATAACGGAATATTCAAATTTCACAGGTAAAAGATACTTTGAGTTCCCCTTTCAATCACATTGCTATGTAGACTTTTCGGGTCATGTGACCTTATTTGAAATGGAATGGATTGCAATCACAGAGAATTGCTCTTAACAGTTAAGACTTAACACTTGAAATATTTAATGACTACAAATTCTTCAGATCTTTTCCACCTCACCTTCTCCCCCAACAAAAAGAGTGAATCCCAAACTGAACAACCCTATGCAAACTCTAACCATACTGCCAGCCCGAGCCACAAGCAACTTAAACGAGAGAACAAAAGCCAAACTTTGGTTTGCATCACTTGTTATGGACAATCAGAACTAATTACAGCATTCAGAAATAACTCTGTAAAAGATCTTTCTAGATTGTAAAGAAAGATACAGAAATTCAGACTTGCCGATGTTAGAAACAGTCTTGTAGCCACTTCCATGAAACTGCTTTGTAAAGCAAAATTGGTCTGTTGTTCTTTCAGTCCGTCCCTCCCCCAACCCTGCCTACAGTTTCCCCTTTCCTTAGTCTTCACCTGTTTTCTTGTATAGGCCACAAGAACATATCCTTTTGCTCTGCAAATGCAGGCTACTGCTCTTTCAGAGGTTATTGTGATGGCAATTGGGTCACCAATTTCATTTTTCATAAGCTGGTGAGCTAACAGTTATTTAGGTTGTGGAACTGCCCTCCTTTCAGGGCTGGAAAATAATTTGCACTCCTTTGTGCTTTGCTGCAAATTGGCACAGTTGCTCTTTTATTGCTAAATCTTGCTTATGCCCCTGCTTCTGTGTGTGTTGTGTCCTCCCCCTCATGACTATATTTTTGTCTCTTAACTTAGTGCACTTCCTATGCTTTACTTTACAAAATCTTTATAAACTTCTGGATGTAGAGCCTGATGGTGCTATCCCTGTCTCCTGCTGTATTTCAGATTTTAATGCTGCATTCATCCATCATTTCAGTAGACAGCCCTGTGGCTCCCAGTGTCCCCAGTGAGATTTCAAAATGTGGATCTAGACCATCAGACAACCCCTTTATCTTATAGTGAAAACTGTAATGAGTGCAAAGAACACTGAGATGTTTGGCAACAGGTCAGAGTTCTTTTATAACTGTGAAGGTATTTGCAGCCATCAGCTTTCAGGTACTCCTTCTAGATAAACTAAGCATTTGTCTAGGCCTAAAAGAAAAAAAAAAATCTGTGAGTATTTTAAGGACTGAGTGCAAACACTTTCTGCCAGGTTTGCATTTGACTACAGATAAAAATACTTGCCCTAGCACAGTACTTCACACCGTGCTTGTGGGCTTGTGGAAGTGAAATGAAAAATAAGGCGTGTGCTGCTCTGCCTGGATGAGCATGGTGCTAATGTGGCTGCCCTGCTGCTGTTAATATGCTGGCTTGTTGCAGTGCCTGTCCCGAGCTGTATGCAATGAATGCAGAAGGGTAATATGGATAAAACTCTCTTACGGATGACTCATCAAGTCTAATGGAATTATTGTCACTTGAAGATGGGCTCAGGGAAACAAGTGCTCTAGTTCTTCTGGCCTATCATTGATAATTCTTTCAGTCTCTGTTGAAGCCTCATTTCCAGACCTGTTCACACTAATTTAGAAACACCCTCCTTCCTAGGAAAAAAACCCCAAAACTACATTTCTTCAGTTTATTCTAAGAATGGGAAATGGCAACATAACTGCTGATTTGTTTTCTCTTCTTCCCAGCAGGTTTTCAAGAATTCCCTGATATAATCCTGTTCTTAAGCTGCTGCCTCTTCTAACCTCTCCTTTATGATGATGTCTCTTTTTCTGCCTTGAGTCTATCTTTACGTGGTTCATTCCTTACTCACAGCCTCACTCCTTGCTGTTGCAATTACACTGCCTTTCCCTTTTGAAGTTGAGATGATATTGACCAAAAATTAGAACAACGGATTCTAGCATTAGTAACAATTTGGAACACTATTAAGGCTGTGCTGACTGCCGTAAAATCAGAGAACAGTTTTCAGTAGAAGTACTGTTAGGTTTATTCCAGTAGTACAAGAACAGAAGGTGCTTCCCAGACTATTATGCTGTTAGGCTGCCAAATCCCAAGCAGAAGTAGGGGCAAATTCAAGTACAAAGTATTAATTGTGACTTCATCTTGCTGGGAGATTTGTGTAAGATTTGCTCTTCTTTTACATCTAGCACGCCTAGGATATATACAACTTTGCAGTGAGTTTTCAAAGGGGATTATTTCTTTTGAAAACCTTAACTGTTACATCTAAACATACAAGGTAAAGAGATACAGTGCCTAGAAAGTTTGTTTTTCTAGACTATTACCTTGGTTCAACTACTATTATTTATATATATTCATAATTATAATGAGATTTTCACCTCCTGCTCGCCCCTTACATTTTATGAACTAGGTAATTTATCTTATCAGTTCATGATACTGTGCCTTGCCCAGAGGAGGTATTTATTGACTCAATGACGTGTCAAGCAGTTGGTGCTTTAAGCATTTTAATTCTATTTCCTATCTATCTAAGTATGTGTTGAAGCTTTTTCATAATTACACACTACTGATCATTTACTGATCACTCTGCTATTTGTGGGTACCTTCGTGTTTTCCCATAACACAGATCTCAGCACAAGGCATTATCTGCTTGACTTGAAGCACAATGAAAGCCACAAATATGGATCCTAGCTGTGTACATAAACGTCTGCCAAATAAGCACCTACAAAATTTTAGGGGACCAAAGCAATACAACAGAATTGGTATTTCACAACTCCAATTGCTCAGCGGTTTTGAACAATTTTTAATTTATCAAGGTGGTGAAGTACCAGTGCAAGGTCTGTGCATGGCACTGTTATTGCCAAGCCTAGTGTTTAAAGTAGAGTTGTGAGTGCTGCAAGATTTTGATTTTCCCTGAGGGATCAGCTTGGGGGAAAGAGTACTGCTAACATGAAACATTCAAAATTATAGACTCAGAATTAAAAAGCGTATTAGACACTTAGAAAAATCAGTATTTTTTATTATTTATAAAAGGCAAATAAACGATTAGGAGTATCAAGGGTCTGCTCTTTTTGCTTCACATGACTAACAGCTGGGTCTCTGACAGAGGAAAAACGGTTGTATGAGTAAAACTGAAACTCAGTAATACTCACAAATAAAACTAAGAAGTGGTCAACCTTGAAATGCTAAGTATTTAACAATCCCTGGGAAAATTACAGAACTTCTACAAAACCCATTACCCTTAAGAACTGCTTAATGCCCTTCACATTTCTGCAAGAAAACAGATTTTGCTTTTATTGAGGGAGAAAAAACACTGTAATTGAAGAAGGTTGGTTTTCTTCACGTTAAAATAGTAATGTTGTATTTCCTCCATCTTTCCTGCAAATCATTACTATTTCTTTGTTGTGTTATTGCAAATGCAGAAAAAATCCCATCTCATTTCTACTCTCTTTCTAAGGCAACTAAGGTTAACTTTGTAACTTTAAAGTCTAATGAAAAAGAAAGCACACAAACAGAAGCCCACAGAACAGTGCTTAAAGGAAGAGCAAGTTTCAGACAGGAGTCTTTCTGTGTGTTCAAATACTGAGCTGTGGGGGCACATCACCCCAGGGCTCTCTGGGCTGGGGCAGACGGGCTCTCTTTCTGAGGAGACGCATTTCTGTTCCATACTTTATGCCATTACTTAACAACACCGTAGGTAACAGGCTTATAGAAGTTTCTTTCACAGAATCAGTAAGTTTGGAAAAGACCTGAGATCTTTAAGTCCAACCAATGACCCATCACCACCATGTCCACTAGACCATGACACTAAGTGCCATATCCAGTGTTTCCTTAAACACCTCCAGGGACACTGACTCAACCACCTCCCTGGGCGGTCCATTCCAATGTCTAAACACACTTCCGTGAAGAAATTCTTCATAATATCCAACCTAAACCTCCCCTGGTGCAGCTCAAGACTGTGTCCTCCCATTCTGTCCCTGGTTGGCCAGGAGAAGAGACCGACCCCCACCCAGCTACAGCCTCCTTTAGAGGAGTTGTAGAGAGTGATAAGGTCACCCCTGAGCCTCCTTTTCTCCAGGCAAAACAGACTCTGCTCCCTCAATCGCTCCTCACAGGACTTGTGCTACAGATAGGACACTAGGTCCCTTAGCATCTAGAACAGGGAAAGACGAGCAGAGCTGAATACGTCACTGCTGGAGGAGAGACATGCTGCTTGGCCAGAAATTTAACAAAATATTTCGATTAGCGTCCGCAGCACAGTTGCCTGACACCGAAGAGCTCTGAGATAGGTCACACCAAGGGAGACAGGGCAAAACACCCAACCAGCAGTTTCGAGCCCTGCGGCCGGACCCCGCCAAGGGCCGCCGGAGCCGCCGGGCAGGCGCAGCGCGGGCCGGGGCTGGGCGGGGAGCGGAGCGGAGCGG
>VWPU01022015.1:0-30617 GCA_013398955.1 Callaeas wilsoni | reverse complement strand
GGCCGAGGCCGCTCAGGGCGGGCGCCGCCCGGGGCCGCCGCGTTGCCGGGATACGGGGCCGCGGCGAGGCGGCGGCGCGGGGTCGCGGCGGCACCGAACGGTGTCCCCGTGCCAGTGTCCCCCTGCCAGTGTCCCTCTGCCAGTGTCCCCCTGCCCAGCCCGGAACGCGCCTGACCGCCGGCCCCCTCCGCGGCACGGCAAGGTGCAGGGTTTTCGGCTAGAACGTCAAGTGACGGGAAGCAGACCGAGGAACGCATCCACAACTCCCTCATCCCCCCTGCTGGAACCTTGCTGAAAGAAAAATAAATGAATTTTGAATCCCATTGTGCCTACTCAGTACCTGAAACACCCGGGAAAACAAGCCGGGACCCAGAGGCAGGCGCTGGTCCGTGGGCGCAGCAGGCCCCTGCCTGCTCCGCTGGCCCGCAAACAAACAGCGATGGCATCGGCAAAGGGTGAGCCAAGTGTCGCCGGGCTGGAGAGAAGCTATGCCACCGAAAATCCATGAACCACTTTGTTTTGAAACTGCTACATGGCAAGAAGTGAGATGCTGAGCTTGGCAGAAAAGGACTCTGGAAAAAGTGATTATGCCTCTCTATTGATGGAGCTGTTATAAATATTCATAATATTGCAGTTTTGGAAAAAGTGGTTGTTTTGGCATGTGGTTTGGAATAGAAAACTAAATTCCAGGCGGTTCTCTGCATGGACAAAACTGGAGTCAGGTTACTGCTTTGCTGCAGAATGTGTTTTTGTTACCGAAGAAAACTCTACACTGCAAAGTTTTCAGGAGGTTCACAATGTGGTTGGAGTATTAATTAAAGAGAAATGCCTAGGTAATTGATGGTGGATTTCAGTGAATGAACCAAAGGAAATGAAACACGAGGTTTCACCATCAATGGCAAAATATTGCCATGGCAATGGGTAGCTTTGCCAGGAATAAACAAACAAACAACAACAGGCCTCTTTCAGAAAAAAAAGTTAGAGAATTTTCTGTTCTCACCTCACCATGTCTGTGCCATTGGACATCTTGGAGCGGAGAAGATGATGTAGCCTACTTATGCAAGTCCCACAAATCCAGCTTCCTGCTCAGTAGGTACAATTAGATCATTTCCAGAGCAAGAAGTCACCTTTATACTGGGGGATGGGAAGGCATCAACATTTGCTTAATAATTATTTCAGTGCCTTGGCTACTGTAATTCTGTTCCATTTTCTTACAGAAGGTGGGTGGGCTCAGAAATAACCCAGGTTTCTGTTACTCTTAGCTGGTGCTGCTTCAGGGAGAGACTGCTGTCAGGGAAAGTTTTCTTGAGCAAGAACACGGGCCCACACTTAAATTAATGAAGATCTTTACAAAAACACAATGGAGAGAGCATGGGAGCTTAGAAAGCATGAGCTGCCCTTTCTTCCACGGGCTCGGATGCCTGGCGGGAAGTGTGCCCATGCACAGGCAGTGCTGTCCTCTCCCAGCAGGGCCTTTGAAGGTGGCCATCTGCCTCTGAAAGCTTTCTGGACATTTCTGGCTGCACCCACTCCCTCAGAGGATGCACTCCCACCACCTGGTATGAGCTCTGGGTGTCTCCCCTCATTCCAGGGAGATGGACCTCAGCTACCACCCAGTCAAGGACTGAGCAGTGCTGGAGTCCTGCCTTGTATCCATAGACCGAATTTCGTGCAGTTTTGCAGGCTGCTGTTCCGCCCATAGCTTGTCAAATCCCTGGTGGGCACGCATATCTGGATATGCACTAAGGCCTTGCTGGGATTGTTCCTGAGGAAGACAGACATGGCCTGATGTTGGTTTTGTGATTTTGTGACTTGCAGAGCAGGAGCAATGGGCCAGAGCCAGGTGGCCATGTGAAATCAAAGGAGGGGTAACCAGAAGTCAACAGAGATCCCCTCATCAGGAGATGAGGTGTCTCCTGGTGAGGAGACAGCATCCATGTGAAGGAGCCAATAGTGAGCCTGTCTGTGTTAAATGTCTGTACCACTGGGTTGACTCCAGTAGTGTTTGCAAGCTGTCTAATGTAAAACAGTCCAACGAGGAAGTGTTAAGACCTGTTAAAGTTTGCAAAACTCATCTAATAGCAATACTGTATTGAACAAAAAAATCATCCCATATGGCTTCCCAGCAATTTGGCATTTGTTAGTTTTGTCTTACCATTCTTAATACAGTAATACTTAGGTGCTGCTTAAGTTTCCTATAAAATATTTAATGTTGTTTACTGTAAAGTCTTCAGGCTGAGGACTGTATCTTACAGAGCACTCATAGCACACCTAGCACTCGTTTCGATTGCAGCCTCCAGGCAGTATTGTAAAGGTTCATTATTACCACCAAGATCTGTCCCTATCCTGTCACTTTTCAAAGAAGGTCCATTCTTAACTATGGGGTTAACACAGCTGGTATTTAAATGACAATTTTCTTTTTTTCCATCTAAAATGATCAAATTAGTTCCAAGAAAATACATTTTTAAACTTGAACTTTACATTAATGTTGTTCATATAGAACTGTGCTTGATCCACCTATGCCTTTATTTAACCAGCTCAGAAAACAAGCAACAAATAAGAAGCGTTCTTTTTCTGAGAAAAAAAAAAGAAAAAAAAAAAAAGGCTGTATTTGGGGTCTATTTTGCATGAGAAAATATTTTGTTTAGGAATGACAGTCAAAGGCATTCTCTCATACATTGTAATATTTTCCATGTGTGGCAGCTTGTTTTTCAATGGCACAAATATGTGCAATAAAGGCCGAGAATAAAAATTAATCTAACAGTTTTTGCAGCAATGCTTTTGATGGTTTCATTTGATTTCATTTTCCTGTGGATACTGCCATTAGTTCTGCTGCTTGCAATATGTGAAGCATAATTCTGAAAGGTTCATGAGGTTGTAGGGATCCAGTGAGAGATGACTGATTTCTTCCCCCACACACATATACTCCACCCCACACCCACTCGCCCACCCACCAGCAAAACATAATGCTGTACTATTTTTGGAAACAGGGAAAGGGCCTCCCTGTGAAAACAGAAAGCAGTGTATTTCTCAGTTACATCACTTTGCAATCTAATGCTGTGTTGTGCTCAGTGTTTTTGTGGTGATGCAAGTCTTTTTTTTTTTCTTTCCTTTTTTTTTTTTTTTTCTTTCCCTTCAGCCGGTTGGATTTTCCCCATCTTACAGCACCTCGCAGGTCTCTTCTCTGAGCAGTACGTTGCCTGAGTGAGTGGAAACATACAGATCAGCTGCAGGTTTCTATCTACAAAAACAGAGTGAAAGAGAAAGAAAAGGGTTGGGAAAGCAGAGACAAATATTGACCTGGACTTAGAGAAAGACATCCAATGGCTGAATAAAGAACCCTGTTCATGTTTTGGGATATTCTTTCAACTGGCTGGAACGAGAGCGGATCAAAAGAATGGGAAATGCCAGCAGACCCTTTAGAAGAATTGCTTATTTCTTATGCCTTTTATCTGTGCTTTTGCTGACTGAAGGGAAGAAACCAGTGAAGCCAAAATGTCCTGCCTGGTGTACTTGTACCAAAGATAATGCTTTATGTGAAAATGCCAGATCTATTCCTCGCAGCGTTCCGCCTGATGTTATCTCACTGTAAGGGCTGTAAGCATTTGGTTATTTAATTTATGATTTAAAATGAACTAGGATGTGTGATGTTTTCAGTGCATACTGAAAGATGCTTGCTGCAGGGAGTACCTCCAGCATTCAGAATCATCAGCTAATGTGTTAAAATTGTGCTGCATCCTTGAATCCTGATTTTTATATCTCTTTCATCTGTCTGTCTGTCTGTCTGTGTATGTGCACACATCTCATTTTATACATTCTTGTATACTACATGGAACCTGTCACATTATATTTGGGGGGGGTGGTGGCAATTTTTTTTACTTATAAAAATAAATTTCTCTGTGATGACCAGATCAGTATTATAACCATGGATATATGAGGCTACATTAATGTATGGTTGTTTTTTTCCTTCTTTACAGATCCTTTGTGAGATCTGCTTTTACTAAAATCCCAGAAGGGAGTTTTTTGCTCACACCATCGCTGCAGCTCCTGTGAGAAATATTTATATGATACGATTTTTGTTATGAAATGTATATGTATGCATAAATATTTCAAAAAGGGTCTTAGTATTAATTTTATAAGAAATAGCAGCAGAAGATTTATTAGATCATAAAATACAAGACTTTTTAGCAATTTGAAAGATAGTGCATGTTTAATTTTTACTTAGTATTTTGCAAGGCTGTCTGTTGTCAGTGCTACTTTGAATGCTTACATGCTGAAGCTTTTGGTGACAGAATGTATGTTACCTTCATTATACTTTAATTAACATTACAGTAAGGACTTGACTATTGCAACAACTATCTTGTTTATTTTCTGCATTCCTGGGACCTGATCCCAATATAAAGCTGTCTATTTGCAACTCCCATCAACTGTAAGCTCAGAACCCCTCAGATCAGGCCCGTCATTGCAGTGGGACAGGTCCTGAAGTCCTTTTCTGTGTAAAATTCCCATTGACTTCTGTGAAAGTTTAGTCACTTCAGTGGGAGTTTTGCCTTCATAGCACCTGGATTTGACCCTGTTTGTTATTTCATGTTCTTAAAAGTAATGACAATTTTCTTCCAATGAAAAAAACTGAAGTAGTTATTTCAAAATCAAATACTGTGATGAGGTATACACGGAAAGAGTATATTTTGAGATGTTTAACTATTAGCTGCATTTTAACACAGGATTTTTACAGGCTCACAGGCTTTCCTAGAAATGTGGGCATATGATTATATAATAGTGAGCTATACAGAGGTAGAGGGGGTGTAACCTGAACTGTTTATAGTGGATGTGCTGCCAGCCTGACACACACCCAGATTTGTCTCAGAAATCCGGCAAGGCAGACTCCCCAGTGTGATCAAAACCAAAATCGGATGTCTGTCCCAAACCGACTTCCCGTGCACTCTGGATGTGGTCAGAGGTGCAATGTTGATGTACTGGAGCTCTCTGCCTGTTAAATTAAACTGGTGGCGTACCGATAGCTGAAGCCCTGACCCTGGCTGTACTCTGCTACCTCAAGTGGAGCTGATAAGGAGGTGCAGACATACTGTACAATTTTGGATACAGGGTAAATAGGTAAATGCAGTTACTATGGAAACCTAAATGCTTTTCCATGGTGCTTTATTCCAGAGAAGCTTTTCCCAGGTGGTCATAGATCACAAAAGGGACACATTTCACATAATTTCTGCAATTGGCCTTTTAAAGGAGAGGGGGAAAAAAAAAGCAGCAGCATTGGTGGGGCTTGTATCTGAAGAGAGTGAGTAGGACATCATCTCTCTTGGCTACGATACACCACCTACACTTAGCAATCCCACTGCAAAGCAGGCAGAATTGGGCATGGTAGAGTAGGACAGGCACAGTCATCTTATTTTCAGTTATTATAGTGCCTGGCACAGTGGGCTTGGGCAATGTCTTATGTCATTTTGGTAATGATAATAATTTCCATTTCTACTGTACAATGAAATGCATGTTCTACACTGTTGTTCATAAATGCTGCAACAAAAGCTGTGACCCCAGAAAAGCAGGGTTTGTTCCACTATGGGCTTTGATGAGTGATCTGTTTTCCAGATATATTTTTAACATGGTAGTTGAGCTGCTTGTCATCCTTGGAATGTCAGGCTGCTGATCTAAGGCAAATGACTCCTTAAACACAGACCATAGGAGCAGGATTGTATCTGTGGGGACAACACTCCGGTTTGTACGTGGGAAAGAAAAATTTTCATCTTTGGTAGAAGATAGTAAGGAAAATAAGAATATGGAAAACTTACATTAATTAAACATTATAGTAAGTTTTAGCTTTGCTTGATTATAGCTGTATTGGTAGGTTTAATTTAGCCAACAGAAAGATTTAGCAGCTTATATGTATTTCTATAATAATAGAAATACGTATAGAAATAGTAGTAGTCTACAGCATTACGTTTTTGAAGTCCAAATGTAATTGGGTATCTCCAATACACCAGTCACAGATTTCTTAATATGGAATATTTCTGCCGCTATTATTATTTACTACTATTTTTAATGTAGTAGCACCAATGGTCTCTGGAAAAATCATGGTCTTGAGCTAAACACTACTTATAACTCCCAGTCCAGGAGAGCTTTTCTTCTTGTGTAGTATGGATGGTATGCTCTGTGCTCTTCACGTGACAACAAAAATACAAAGAACTTACACAGCTACAGTGAAGTGCCAGCAGGAGTGTTCCCTAAATGTAGAGAAAACCTCTCAGCTCTCATCTTCAGCACTTTTATCTCTGTGTATCAGCGATGTGCTGAGGGTGCCCGTATAAACTGATGACATGAAAGCCCGCAGAAAGAAGGGAGGTAATCATGGCATCAGGATCTGTACCTGCTAGCACTGTACTGTTCCTGCCAAGGGATACAGTCCCTACCTACAGTGCAGTACCTTCAGCCTCTATCCCCAGAAGTAGCACCTATGGTGTTTGAGGACAGAATGGGGGAAAAAACACTTTGTGCATCAAATACATCTGATACAGCCGTTGGGGAGAGGTATGAGTTGGGAGGCAAATGAGCTCACCAAGTGCAAGACCTATGCTGTAAGCCTGGCAATCTCTAAAATAGCAATACTATTTAAAGAGATACCACTCTGTTCTCTAAATTATAGAGTGCAGAAAAGGAAAAATTATCCAGTGAAATCACATCAGAAAAGTAAAATTAGTTGCAGGATTTAATAAACTTGTCTTCTGGTTCAAGAATTCTATAAAAATACTTGTTTTCTCTAAAATTGAAGTATTTCTTGATTTTGACAAAAAGGAAGAATTTCCTGCTTGTATTTTTTCATACACTTCATACAGGAACATACTGAAAGTGGAGAAAGCATCATCTGCAACAGCCAAGGGAGAAAATAAATCACCTGCTATTTATTCTGAATGTAAACTTCAAAATAAGAGATTAACTCATTAAGTGGATTAATTAGTATTTGGAAATCTTGCATTCCTGTATGTCTAAGGATGTCATAGTATGAATCTATTTATCCACCAGGTCAATTGATTAAAATATAGATGTGCATGTAGATGTGCATATAGATGTGTATCGTACATGTAGTATTCCACCGGGGTAAAGTTCATCGTACTTTATGATGTCTCACCACATTAAAACTGTGGCAGTCCAGGGCTAGATTATAATGGACAAATGCAAACATGGCTGATAAGCATAAATAAAGCTGGAAAAATCAATGCTATTCCATTTTTAATGTTTACAAAATTACATTAAATTAAATATGTTGCTGGTATTTTTACTGTTAGATGCATACACTAAGAGTATCTCCAAGAGGTATAATGAGGTCTTAAAAATAATTCTGACTTGAACACTGACTGAATTAAGAGTTGGTTTTTTTTTCCTCACTAATGTCTCAGTACCCTCAGGTTAAATACATTCACAATTTTAACTTAAAAGTTAAAGGATTTTCCTTCCTGTCAGTGTCGCAAATTCAACCTGATGTCTGGCTAACCAGCAATTTAAACTAAGACAATTTAAACCTCTGTAGTACTTGAACATTTTATTGTCATCCTAGTATATCTCCAGAGGCACTTGTAAAATCCCATTGTTTTACTGGCATGATAAACCCACGTTTACATCCCACAGAAGTCAAAGGAATTTTATCAGATGGCCCCAGTAGACAATTGTTGGATCCTTCCCTTTGCACCACACTATGGTGCAATATATCAGCCGTACAGTCCTATAGTGCTTGCACAGAAAAAAACATGAAACCAGGCAGTGGAAATTTGGCCTACCATGGCTTGCTGAACCATTTTCTAAAGCTGCTAATAACCTAATGGTCTTTTTTTGCATTTCTTTATGCAGGTTGTTTACCTCCAACACTTTTGATGTTATTAGTGATGATGCTTTCATGGGCCTTCCTCATCTAGAATATTTGTGAGTGGACAAAAGTATATTTCCTGGCATTATTGAATAGAGTGGGTGGGCTTCCAAGTTCCAGACATTGCTTTGACCAGAATCACTTTACGACCCATTACAGGTTCATAGAGAACAACAACATTAAATCAATTTCAAGAAATACTTTCAGAGGACTGAAATCTTTAATTCACCTGTAAGTAAAGTGATTGAATATATTAGTTGGTATATTTAATATAGTAGCTGAACCACTGTGTTTTTTAATTTCTCATTTTCATATATAACTGCTCATTGTTATTTAAGTGGTATTAATAGTAATTTAATTAGAATATTAATCCTTGTGTTTCCTCCAAAGACTTCCAAACTGTGGTATGTGTAGAAGGCAAAGACACAAACAGCTTCCAAGCAGTACATGTTTGGCAGTAGTTCCCCGACTTTCTCTGTTTGGAGCATTGGGGGTTTCCAGCTGAGCATGTAGGAGCGGGGAGGAGTATGAATTGGGAATCTTGGCACTGATGAGGTGAGCCCTAGTTTGGGACTTGGAAAGGAGGAAGGTGGGAGCTATGGTTAGGAAGGTGTGAGGCTGAGGGATGGACCCACACCTCTTCCCAGGCACCCCATTCTGAGGTGGATCCAGGAGAATATTACAGCCATTCTTGGGACAGGCCATCATTGTCTGCGCCCGTGTCCACTTAAGACAGTAGTAGCATACAGAAGAATTTGACTAAATCAAACTTGAAAATACCCACCCAGAGCGATTTTAAATACAAGACTTGCAAGATGTATTTATTATGGCTTACTGATCTTCTTCTTCCATTCTGCACCTACCCTACTCTGCACCCTGTCCTCTCCTGCATGCGAGCCGGAGCTTCCCACAGTCAGGATCTGTGACACACTGGCACTGGGATCTGCTTACCATTCCTTGTGTGCTGCTCAGCCCTTCGGCTATCTTGGAAACATGGCCACCTCTTGCCCTCTGACCTGCTGCAGCCCCTTCTGCATTAGCTGGGAGGGGAAATTAGTGCAAGGCACTCTGGATGCCAATGTGCTGTAGGAGCAACGCTCCCCATGCCCACACCAGCAGGGGTATTTCTCACACTGTGCTCAGCAGGTGAGACACACATTGGCAACAAATACCTGCAACATTTCACTGCAAACAAGAGTACCTTCCTTGTCTCTGAGCTAGGGAGACAGTTTTTATACAGGCTTTTGTCTCTTATCTTACAGCAAGTTTATCTTTTAGCAGTAATTTAATTTTAATGAGGAATAAATTTTTTAAAAACAAAATACACACTATAAGAAAACAGAAAAAAACCCCAAACAAAATAAGAAAAGGAAGAAAATGAGGCTAAAACATCTGTAGTGTGCCTGACATGGGTTCATACCCAGTTCTGAGCATCTGCATTCTGAAGCACGTCATGTGGTGCGTGTCATAGGCAGGGGAGTGGATTCTGACCTTTTGGCCTTAACATGAAAACCTCCAAGACGGTTTTGAAACAGGGTCATTTAACTTTTTCTTTCATACATTTTGACAGAGGAGAGAAAGCAAAGGTTCCATTTTAAACAGTTAATTCATAAATATAATAGTCGAGTTGCAAGTCACCACATCTGCACCACCTAGTAAATGTACCATAAAACACTTTATGCTTTCCCTTTTGGTCAGGACGCCAAGCCTACTGTGACTACTCGTGTAGATAAAGTTACGTGGAATGGCTCTAGGTCTGAGGAAGAGGAAAGAGAGAGGAGAGGGAAAGAGGTGCATAAAAAGGCTGTGCACATCCCATAACAGTCTGTATTAGAGGTACAGGCAGAATTATACTGTTGTTAGAAAAGAAAGATAGCTGGATAAGGCTGGTAACTGGGACCCTATCTTCAAAATATTTATGCACATGAATAGCTTTATATTCACAAATGGATCCAGTACATTATTTATCATATTCATTTACTTATTTAGTAGCTGCTACTGCCAGTGAACAAATTGCTTTTCTAAAACAGAGGAAGGCACAGTTTCTTCTCCACAGAGCATATAGTCCAAGGCTAATATCTTGTCTTTCCTGTTCCATTGGTTTCTAGGGATGCTTCAGGAGTTTCACAAGAGAAAGCATATGCAAAAGACAGAATCACATTTGAGGAGCACCTGCCATTTGCATGCACATTTTCTGGACATAGATTTGTGCATCATGCTGCTATTGTCCATGCAGCACTATTCACAAAGACAATGAGAAATTTGTGGAAAGTAACTGCAAAGGCATCACTAGTTTAATCTGCCTGCAGAACCACTCCCCATCTTTTGGGGAATATTGCACATACACCTGAAGAATGATCATTTGGCGCCTTGAGGCCCTTTTCATTTAAGAACCAAGAGAGTACTTGTGTACCTAAAATATATTAAAAAGAATCATGGTAAATGAGCATGCAGATAAGTTCTATGAAGCTAGATAAGATGAACTTTGTTCTATTTATTCTATTTACTTCCTTTTCACAACATAAATTTTGGAATGCAGTAAGCTATCCAAACATTTTTACTTTTATAATGCAATTAACTTCAATATTTACAGTGTGTCTTTATTGCAAAAGAGCCATCTAGTATTTATTATTGTGCAACAGGATTTATTTTCTGGTCAGAGTACATTTAAGAACAGAAAAAAATTTAAAAGATTGCGTTTTTTTTACTAATTTACTAATTTAATGTTAAAATCTTACAGTTAGCATTGGACGATAATTTCTGTGCACAATACATAATTTTGATTGCATTTCATTCACCATAAGTTTAACTGCATGTTTGAGTCAACCTTTACTCTCTTATTATAAACCAAATACCATATACAGCACCATCTAGGCAAGAGAGTGTTTTCTAGTATATAAGTATGCCTTTTAACAGTGGACTATAAAATGCATCATTTTCGTTCAAAAATTGGCAAATGCATAAACCTGGCTTAAATTTTTCTGTCAGTCATGTACCCATGGTGAACCACTCCTACTTCCAAGTACATCCTCCCTTTTAATTTGCTCTGTAATAACATATAAAAACAATATAGGGCATTAAACTTGTCTCAGCTTGCAAGTCCACACAGCTTTCTCCACGTGAGTTCCCTGACTTTTAAAGAATTGCTCTGGAGCATAAAATTGCACGTAGGTAAAGCACATGATACATTCACATACAGTGTTACAACCAGACGTACTTTGAAAGTGGTGAAGTCAGAATGGACTAATGGAAGCATTCCATATTTACTTTTACTGATCAGACGAACACTTACTTTTAAATGAGGCAGCAGACCTAGTACATCTGGGCTTGTTCTTGTATTTAAGTATGTGCCTAAGTGTCTTTGCTTGGCTAGAGAAATTGTGGTTAATAAATAACATTTATATTTACAAGTTAAAACAAAAGAGGTTCTAAGTCTTACTAGCTACAGATTCTAACTGGGATCTTAATCTAGAATGATTTCTTTCCATTTTTGTTTCTTCTCATAAGTAATAAATAATTCTGTTAATTGGAAGAGGCATAAGCTATACCCTACAACATTATTCTTTTTCTGTCATGCCCTCCGCGACATCTGAGACCTTTGGCGGACTCAGAGAGAGTCTGACTGAAATGTAATACACTGTTTGTTCAAAACCTGCTCACATTTCCTTGTCACTTTTACTAGCTGGAATACTCACTGAATTTAAACAAGTTTTCCCAAATTGAAAACTGGGAATTAATAACATTTTTTTGCTGGTCTAATATACACTTATGCACACATGCACATACCAGGAAAGGAATTCATGCCAATTAGCAATTTATTGCCTGTTACTGCATATTTTCAAAAACTATGAGCTAAACCTAAGCCCATCAGCCCATATTAGTAAGATTTTCCTTCCAGAAGAGGTACAAGAAAGTGGGGAAATTGGAGTGATAAGAACACCATGTATTGGGATCTCATAGGGAAAACATCAGTAGATCCAATCATGACTAATTGTTTTAGAATGTTAAATGGTGTTGGCAAAACACCAAAGGTGATAGCACTTTTTACTCTGCTAAGTGAAGTATTGTAAATGCTGCAAGGCTGCTGAAGAGTGAGAAAGCAGAAGGAGGCTTGGCATTTTAGTGGAAGGAAAAGTCACAAAGTAAAGGAGCTATTCTTAAAAGCAGTCTTTTAGAACTAAGTGCTGGAGAATACCAGTGTTCTTTGCCGTAAGTGAAAAACCTCACACAGTATATCACAACTTGCAAAATGTGTAGTTTCATGAACTAGCACTAATACTGAAGTGTTTTCTTTTACAGGAGTCTTGCAAATAATAATCTCCAGTCACTTCCAAAAGACATATTTAAAGGCTTGGATTCTTTAACAAATGTGTAAGAAAGCAATTAATTAATTAATCTTTTAATTATACTAGAAGTATAAAGAGATTATTTTAGAGGACATTCTGAGCAACTATTCAAACCAGTAGCCAGTAATGGATCTTATTACTGGGTAGAGACTACACAGTCTGAGTAGGCTTGGTTTTGTTGTCTACTGTTGTTGAGAATTTGTGATAGTTTTGAATATTCCACCAGTTATGAAGATAAGTAATATTCTTAGTAGTTATGTAATAAAGCTGCATGTTCATTAAGATTTCGTGAATAAGAAGGGAGGATCCTTAGGGGTGCATGAGAGAGCAAGGCATACAGGGAAGGTGGAAGATATTTAATGGAATAACATTTTAATGTGCAAGCAATTCCTGGGAAAGCTATCTTTTATGAATAAAGCATGTGTCTAAGTAAGTATCCCATACTAAATCTGATTGCAACCAAATCAAAACATCGGCTTGTTTAAATACACATATATATATATATGTATATATATATGTATATGTATATATATGTGTATATGTGTGTGTGTGTATATATATATATATATATTTAAAATACCAGTAAAAATACAAAATATAGATAAACAGCTAAATCTTATAGTTGCTTTAGTGAAATAGATCCCCTGTACAGTATACCAAATGCTGTTCCATCTGATCTGGGATAATAAGCTCAGGCAATCCTTTGCCTGCTCCCTGTATTAACGAGGTAGGCTGCATCCCTAGTGCAGAGCTGCAGTAGTAAGATGTGGACATGGCCAGTGAATCTGGGAGCTTTACTTGGCATGACTGATCGTGGCCAGGTGGTTACACAGTCTGGTCCTGGCGCTTGCCTGTTCCTGTGCATACCATTGGAAATCTGACTGAAGACAGCTGTAAAAGACTTGAACAGAACTCCTTTGCTTGTGTCTCTTGAAGCCCTAAATGAGTGTATCTAAAGCAGACAGTGAATACTGACTGGCTGACCATCAGGTTACATTAATTCCTACATGGTTATCTAGAATGCTCTTACTGAGAAAGGGTAATCCAAAAGAAACAGGGGCCGTTAGTTTGGGAGGCTTTTGCATACCCGTAAACTTGGAGAAATCAATGAAAATTTCTGACTGATTACCAAGTTAAGGTCTCCTTGATTACCTTAATATAATTAAATCTGCGAGGGTTCTGGTATGTAGATTTAACTATGAGTTAGGACAAATTAAGCCAGGAAGGCCTCAAGTGAGAATAAGCAAGAGGGCACGTATTTAACAAAAGCCTGTTTTGTTGTTCTCAAGGAGAAATACATGAGCTGACTACTAATTTTCAATGCATGATTTATTTGTTGTAGAGATCTTAGAGGCAATGCATTTAATTGTGACTGCAAACTGAAGTGGTTAGTGGAGTGGCTGGGCAGCACCAATGCAACTGTTGAAGACATTTACTGTGAAAGCCCACCAGAATATAAGAAGCGCAAAATCAATAGCCTCTCTCCGAAAGAGTTTGATTGCATTATTACAGGTAATGTGCCTCAAATTATTTAATCTTCTTAAATTAAAGTCAAAACTATAGTTTTTCATTCTAGAGCCCGTTTTTGGAGGAACACTGCGTTCTGGATGGAATTTCTACAAAAATCACTATGAACTCTTTGCTGGTCTAAGTGTGACATGGGAATAATTTGGGAGCAGGGTCCTATATTTCAGTATCTACTCAAACTTTAATATGTTACATAATGATTTGGAAAACTGGGACATAAAACAGTACCTCTTTTTATTGAGAAGGATTGAAAACCAAATTGCAGTACTCCTTTATCAACAGAAAAGTTGGACTAGTGATGAAATACTGTAATTGGTAATAAATTGGTATCTGATAAGCAGATTTTTTTTCAGAAAGTATCTCTGTAATTATCATCTATTGTGTGCACTTTTGCAGAATTTGAAGTTTATCAGTCCCTACCATACCAATCTCTGTCAGTAGATACTTTCTCATATATGAATGATGAACACGTGGTTATTGCTCAGCCTTTTACCGGAAAATGCATCTTTCTTGAATGGGACCATGTGGAAGTGATGTTCAGGAATTACGACAACATTACAGGTATGAACACTGCTTGACAAATAACATTACAACAGATTATCCAAAAAGTGGTACTAACCCTGTCTTTTACTTTTCTTTTTATAGGTACTTCAACTGTTGTGTGTAAACCTATAGTTATTGAGAGTCAGCTGTATGTCATTGTCGCACAGCTGTTTGGAGGCTCCCACATATATAAAAGAGATATTTTTGCTAATAAGTTTATAAAAATTCAAGATATTGAAATCCTTAAAATCCGAAAACCCAATGACATTGAAACTTTCAAGATTGCTGAAGACTGGTATTTTGTTGTTGCAGACAGTTCAAAGGCTGGTTTCACCACGGTTTACAAGTGGAATGGGAATGGATTTTATTCCCATCAGTCTCTGCACGCCTGGTACAGAGATACTGATGTGGAGTATCTTGAAATATCTGGCAAACCACATTTAATTCTGTCAAGTAGTTCCCAAAGACCTGTAATATATCAATGGAACAAAGGAACAAATGAATTTGTTAAGCGGTTTGATATTCAAGATATGGAAGATGCATATGCAGTGAAGCATTTTAAAGTGAAAGAGGATGTATACATTTGCTTAACAAGATTTATTGGGGACTCTAAAGTAATGAAATGGGGTGGTTCAGCATTTCTGGATTTACAAAGGATGCCATCCCGAGGGTCAATGGTATTCCAACCACTTCAGATAAATAATTATCAATATGCCATTCTTGGAAGTGATTATTCTTTCACTCAAGTCTATTATTGGGATGCGGAAAAGGCAAAATTTGTGAAGTTTCAAGAATTAAACGTACAGGCACCAAGATCTTTCATACATGTCTCCATCGATAAACGAGATTTTCTCTTTGCTTCAAGTTTTAAGGGAACTACATTGATTTATAAACATGTCATAGTTGACTTAAGCGCATGACACTCATAATTCTGAGATTACATCAGACTTTCTACCGTAAGTGGACAAAATGAACTACATGCATGATGACTCTCTTATCTTACTTCCAAATGAATGCCTTTAAAAGTTGAGATTGCTAGAACAAAGTATTACTAGTATCTTCATCTTTAATTGTCAAGTCTAGTGGTGTTGGAAGTTGCATTTTTTAACAAAAAGAAATTAAATTAACTGTTCTTTGCATCCACAATATGTAAATACATGTGCAACTGCATCTGTTGCTATAAAGAATATTAAGATGTACTTTTCCATTTATTTATTCACCTGTTTGAAACAACTGCCAAATAAAATGTTTACATTTTGTGTCTTTCACATTCCAAGTATTATTTGCAGGTGATATTTTTATTTGTGTATATATTATACACATATAAAATAAAGCCAAGAAGGCATATTGCCCAATGCAGTGTTGTACTGCATAGAAGATGCACAATATTGAAGATCAGGTGGGTTTTACTTATAACAAGAAGTTCTTGATAAAAATATTGCATTGAAACACAAGCCTATAAATTATCACCTGGACAATCCTTGCAGTTATGTAAAACTTCAATGACTTAAACAGAACTCTAACCAGAAAAAAGAAATCAGTTATCTAGTTGTGGTTGTAGGATGAAGGGTTTAGTTATACACATCTAATTGTAGGATGGGCCTTTGTACTGTGTCTAGCTGGATGTGATTTTCTAAAAATTTACAAAGAACTCAGCAGAATAAAAGACAAGGTCTGTGTTTCTTCACCTGATGCTGAAGCAGCACAAAACAAATCTCTTGTACAACACTGGGGCTGTTACTATGCTGAAAGCTAGAAGCAAAGCTTATTTTTCATTATTTCTATAGCTGAACTGTCACACATCACGTGCATGAATTCTGTGTCCTTGTCAAGTCTTTCCACTGTAATTGCAATTATTTCATCTTCAATGAATTTATTCCTTATTCTGAATGAAGCTAGTGAATGGGAAGTAATTTTTTTCCACTACCCTGCAATAATCTTAGTACCAAGTACTTCAGAAATTCATTCAGGGAACTTTGAATGTGGCAAGATAAAGTCAGTTTGTATAGTGTATGCACCTCCAGGGAAGCTAACTATATCTGTTAAATTGCGCCACATCTGAATGTGGCATCAAAATCTATTACAAGCTCAAAGTTAAAATAGCCTTTTGTTTACATACATCTAGTGCACCACTTGAGAGAAACCTACACTGATGCTGAAGATGATTTGGTGCAGCTCAGGAAGAAAGCTCAAGTTTATTTTAGACACCTTTGCATTCAGTTAAGTTATCAAGAATTTGCTCCAGTGCTATCTTTAAAATATACACATGAATACTGTGTTCATTTCTACACATTTCTGCCATTCACAGATGTTGATTGGTGAATAAAACTAATTGTACTGTGCATGTCAGCTAATCACATGAGCTGATTATATTTAGGAAGCCAGTCCTAAACAGTATGCTTCTGTAATAAAGAATGGAGTTTTTTTATATTTAATGTTATTTGAAATGAAGAAATCTCACCTGAACAATACTACTCTAATAAGTTAATTTTTCTGATGCCTTTTTATCCATAGCTGTGTATGCTCTGCTAAGTATTTTGCTTAGTAACTACCTATTCCATAAGTATTTACAATGTGAGTAGAAAGATTTTAAACTATGTTTCACAGCTGAAACCTCAAAATTTTTTCTTAATAAATACATTTCCAAAAATCAGCCTAATAAATAATCTCTTGTTTGGCAGTTTCCTTTATATGTCAAACCATATTTCCTTTGTATAGTTTTAGCTTTCATATGAGCATTATTTCAAACCCCAGATGAACCCAAACAATATTTATTATATCTCAGCATTGGCTGCACATCTGTGATTGCCAATTCAGTTTGTCCATTTCTTCTTCAGTGCCCTTTGCTTGGGAAAGGAATGAAATACAAAGTCATGAACTCATCTCCAATCTACCAGCAAACCATTAAGTATTTTCTGTTTCTTCTTGTCTTCTGTTTCGGTCTTTTACTTAAGGTCCTATTGAATTACGTGCATTGTTTTTGATCTGATTTTTCCCATTATACTTGCCTACATGCACTCTCTATCAAATTATAAAGATAATGGCTATGTATCCTTCCCGTTATGAACATATTATAAACATCTGGCTGAATTTAAGTCAAGTTGGAGAAACTTGCTAATCTGCTACCAACATTTATTTACAAACAACATATTGTCTCACAGCGTACCTTGAAAAAGTTAAATTTCATGGAATCGTATTTCAGAGCCAGCCAGCTATGCTGGCTGAGGCCTATGCTATCGTAGTGCTATGATTGTTTTCCTGAGTTACCTCATTCTGAAATAATATGGCAGACCTACGGGAATTCACTGTTACTCTTGGGTTTGAAGGAGGAATTTAAATGCGTGCAAGGGTGTGAGTCACTAGAATTTTACATTCACAATACATGTAAAAGTAGCCATGGTACAGTGGAGGGTAGCAAGGGATGAATCTGCTGGAGAACACAGCTCTGGTATCAGTTTGGTTGTTCCTTCAGAAAATTTTACCTGTAGTTAAGCACTAGTGATTTGGGAAGTTCTTAATACCTATGTCATTTTTGGAAGGTCAGCTAATTACTATAAAGCGCTGAATCGAAACCTGTTCTCTTTTGAAAACCCCTTTCTCTAATCAGTTTATGCCAGGTGGAGACTCACAGGGACAACAGTCAGTGTCTTATTGTGTGAGTATAGCACTTCTTTGTACCACACAAGGAACTGGGGTATTTTTAGAACAGAACTCATAATCCTTAACGTAGAAGAGCGTAAAGGCTCATTAGGTGGTTCCCTGTGCTGTTTCTTCCTGATTTCAGAGACTGGGCATTTTAACAGCTCATCTGAGCGTAAGGCTAAGGCCATATTCCGTCCTGGTTCTCTGCTCAGTACTCCGTGTGATAGCAGTGGAAGAGTCAGAAAAAACCTAGAATAGAACCTTTTATCATATTTACATTGATAAAAACATTTTTTAAAAAATATTGTTTTAAAAAAACTATTTCTTTCAGCAAAGCCTATGTTACTTGTGGCTGACTTGTTGTCTTCTGTAGTTGTAATGGATTTTCTAAACTCCCTAATTGTTTTATTTATGACTAACAGTATGTAAGGTACTAAATGTATTACAGAAGACAGTACTGAAGGTTGTGTTCCTACAACTACTTCATTATATTTTTAATAGAGCACAAATATAAAAGAATATGCAGCTCTCTACTTTGGAAGAGATATAGAAAATACATTCAGAATACTAGATACTATACCATGTGTAACTTTTTAAATTTTGTCTATTGCAATGCTTAGGACTTGCAGGTTTTTTGTTTCTACTTATTTTCCATTGAAAAAATATTCCAAAACACACTCTTCCTACTAAGAAAGAAATTCAGTAAGGAAATACCTTGTGTAAGGTAACAAAACAAACAGGAATGTATTATTAGTTTGTATTTCATTTTAATTATAACTAACTTCTCCTAATTATTTTAATTTTTTAACTTTATTTGAAGGGGTTGTAACAGCCACTTGAAGTACACTTGAGGATGGGAAATAATTATTAGCATAGTTAATAATGTGTGATATGCTTTGATATGTTCTAGTGGGAAGCTCACTAACAGCTGTATTTATGTATATAAGCATTAAAATATATTGTGTTAGCATTCAATGGAAAATAAAGAATATTTAAACAATAGAAGTAACAAAAACTCCTCAGACTGACAATAGCACCAAGAGAAAGCAGAGAAGTCAGCATGCCCAAAATGTTACAACTAGAAACAGAATTAAGCCCACAGCAAGTCTCAAGAGAGTGGAAGTTTTCCCTTTCAAGGAAATACTTTCCTTTCCATGAAATACATAATGTGTTTCTCCTCAGTAGGGACCCTTGAAAATCCAGATAATCACCCAGTTCTTGCAAAATACAGTAAGAGGCTTACAAACTTAATGCACTACATCCATGATCCTAATATGGGGATTTTTTTCCTTTTGACACCTCTCTGTGACATCAGTCTCAGCTGTGGTGACACAAAGGGAGTGGTGAGCACGCTACCACCCACCAAAAGGGGCAGGGCTCTGCCAGGGCCAGACAGAAGTTAAGCCAGGTTCAGCAGATGGAAAATGCAAACCCAAGCACTCAAGTCACTCAGCTGTTAATGCCTCCCCCACTGCCTAGCAGGTTTTCTCTCTGATTTGTTATACATATTGCCAACAGTTGCCACTACCTTTCATATGCCTGCAAGCCTTCTCCTCTCTTTCTTGCTGATCTGGAGACCTAAGTGCGGTAGTAAAGCTGTGATTTAGACTCCTATTGATTAGAATGGCTGAATGTGTTTTTGTGGCCAGGAACTCACCGATAAATGTCGAGGTCTTGGGGAGTTCAATTCCTCCAGACCGAGCTGCGGTACACTGCCTGACTTGCTGCTAATGGAAACTTTTCTTCCTTACTGATGACTCTGAATTCTAATGGCTGCCGTTACAGGCATGTCTCTGTTTATAGTTCACTTAAACAAAGTGCTCAGAGGCGAACCTAACCCTATTTCTATTCAGGAATTTTCCTGAAATGAACTATAACTACAAAGACCTCCAGTGTGCTATACAGAAGTGGTGTTGTATTTGTGCTTTGAGACTTTGAATCGCTCCAATTAGTTATGGTAGTGTAATACTTCTGTCTTCAAATTTGTTACAGTAGAAAGCAATTTGCCCCTAAATATGCATATTTATATTCATAGAATTGTTTATTTATACTCCAAATAAACTGAAGTGGATGATGGCCATAATTACGTTACTGTTCCCAATCTCCTATTCATCAAATCAATTTCTGAATTCTCAAAAGTTTTTTTCAACTCAGCCTTACTTTATTCTTCCTACTGAATTATTTCAATTGAAAAAGGACTTTCTGACCCATTCTCACTTCCTGTTCGAAGGCCTGGATAGCGACAGCAGTATGTTAGCAAGTTGTCAACCTGCCCAAATGGTGAGCATCCAAAAATGCTGAAAGAGCTTCAGAATAAACAGGCTGATCTGCTAAGAATACTTAGTCCTTCATTAAAAACCATTTATGTGCAAAAGAACTAGAAGTAACAAATATTATATCTATTTTTCTAAAAAGTTAATGGGATAACCAGTGGGATTTCAGACCAGTAAGATCCACATTTATCTGAAATTATAAGTGAAAATTGAAGTGTAAAATTTCAGGAGAAATTAGGTAACTAAGCAAGTAGGACAGGCTGACTAGTTAAGTTGAGGGTCCAGAAATGCAAAATATCATACATAGGAAAGAAATGCTTGCAAAGTTTAAAATTAGCAGCAAAGAAAGTCAACTTGACATTGTTGCGAACAACTCAGAAAGATACTGATCTCAATATACAGCTACAGGAATGAATAAATAATGCTACCACACATGCAGGATAATAGGGAGAATACAACACTACATGTCATGGCAAATCACTGCTGTTGCCTTATTTGAGATCCTGCATGCAGTACTAATGTAGCCATCTCAAAAAACACTGCAGGGTAATTAAGGACTCAGAGAGATGTGGACAAATTCATTAAAGGTGTGGAACAAGATGGCACTCAACACTATCAAACCCCAAGCCATAAACCAAAATACCTTCCCCCACGAATTAAACTGTGGCATTCACTGTCACAGGCAGTGACATAGGGGACAATAATATAGCATTCAGAAAGTCAAACATGGACAAATTACACAAAAATTTTAATTCTATTTTTTTAGTACTGAACAAAATTGCCCTTTATTACGGAAGAGGAGAGTCTTTGCACTTCTGTCAGAAACATCTGGCTGTAACCATTTTGGATAAAAAGCCAAGCAGCTGTATAATGAATGTGCTCCAGTGTTGCATTTCCTATTTTCAGTTCTTGAGACACAGTGCTCAGAAATTACCTCAACTTCATTGCTGAGGTCTACAAAATAAAATATATAAGATGTACATATGAGACAGCCATTCAGAAGCATTTACAATGCTGAGAACGTGAACACTGAAAAAGTCTATAGAATACAAGCAACATAATTCCTTGAAATTATGTCAGCAATTTAAAAATTTTGGCAAAAAATTTGCAAGCACTTGAGAATGTAATTGCACAACTTAGGCCGGCTTCAGCTATGTAAGTCATGAGAGAAGTAGATTCCCATGGGAAGAACGGAACTCAGCTTTTTATAAGCTTCTTATTAAGATTTGAATATTAGAGCTATAGGAATATTAGTAGCAAAGTACTTTATGATTAAGCAGGTAATAGTATTGCCCTGTGAGGGAGTAATTTCTAAACCACAGGAACAGATCAACAATTTTGGAAAAACAAACAAACAATTCCCATTGTCACAATTTCCAAATAACTGTGTAACTTGAGATGCCTATCCTGCTCCCTTTTGTCCCCCATATACAATAACATAAAGATATTGCCCCTTCAGGAAAAGCACCATACATATGTTGCTCCAAAGTATGAAACAAAGGAAGAAAGAGGATAAATCTGGAACAGAACGTTTAATTGCACATGTGAATATCTAAATTTTCTCATATACAAATTACTACGAAAAAGAGAAGATCCTTTTAATGTTTACACTTGAAGGCATTAGCTACCTGGATTATAGATTGCAAACACAAATAAAAATCCACTGCTTCTAAATAATTCATATGCACTGGTATTAGTCCAGTCTTCAATCCTATCTTTAACTTTCCCTGAGCATTATTTCAGATAACAATGAGGCCTTCAAACTAAACTCACTTCAAGGCTGAGACCAAGAAAAAATATCTGGTACAGGAGCTGCTAGAAAAGCTCTGCCTTTTTATACAAGGTTCTGGACTACATCAAACTGCAACAGCACCGTGATAATCATATTTTATCAGCTTGAACGAAATTGGAAATGAATGTTTGTTCCAGAATTACAACTCATTTCAGAATTTCTGTAAAATCATTTTGAGAGCAGTGATGCTATCAGGGGATCTAAGAGTATGAAAAAAGGAATCTAATTTCAACTGCTTATCAAAAAACCCTATGGGTGTGGTTGTGACTTCACCTGAAAGTTGTATAAATGTAATTAAGTACAATTGCAAAATAATCAGTTAAAGAAATGATATGAACTGCAAAGTGTACCTGGCAAGACTACTATAAATAAATTATGCCAGAGCAGTATCACTCTATACAACCAGAGCTCCCTTGAACCAGTAAATTGCAAAGGTCCTTCCTTCTCTGAGAATACCTTATAGCCCTCCTTGTTCCTGCACCCGGAGCAGGCAGCCCAGGAGCTGCCCTTGGAAGAAGGGAATGAGCTCTAATCATGCCTCAACAGAAGCAATTTCCTTGAAGTACAGCCACAGACCAGAGGCATTCCTCCCAGAGACAAGGACAACTCAGCAAGGTCTTGAGGGCACCAGTTCGCGCATGTCAGAACATTCCCAGTTTTGCTGGTATTTCAGAGGGAATAATCAGCTTGTCCATGTCATCAAATCCCAGCTCACTTAGCGTCCACTTGCTGGGGAGCCAGGAACAGATTGCAGAGGTCAGCACATGCCGCAAAGGCTTGGTCAGCCCATTCCTAGGGGGCTGCCCCTCTGGCACTGTTCACAGGATCTGAGCTAGCTGAGGTTACAGGGACGTAAAAATAACCATTTGGAGTCAGACCTGCGCTCGTGTGCTCCAATGTCCTGCCTACTTGGCCAGAAGTGATGCTTATTAGAAAACCCAACATTATGGGAATTACAGCACTGTGATCTCCCAGTATAACCTCTCAGCCTCCAGCAGGAAAGGAAAAGAAACCCTGCCTCTTGCCTTAAGGAGGTGTTCTTGTGGACAGCGAAATGCCTAGAATAGGTACATCCCTCATGCAAGGCAGCAGCAGGGATTTTTGCTCTAATGAGGAATGTTCTTCTGCATTGCGGCTCCTGGAAGTAATGAAGGAGCATTGACTCAATTAAAAAATAATGAAAAAAAAAAAAGACCCCACTTATGTCTGTGACTCTGACAATGGGAAAGGGCTTCAAAATCTGTGTTGCAAGGTTTTCTTTCCTTAACAAAAACTGGAGTTGCATTTCAGAACACTCCCCTTTGAACATACTATTACAAGCAAACTGAGAGGAGTGAGCATTGCACCAGCTTGTTGGAATACGGTGAGAGGTGCACAGGCTGAATCATGTTGGTGTTTCATATGCTTACCATGCGTCTGTATAGAAATACCAAACATAAATATGCTTTATATAATAATGCAACAATATAATAAATCATTCACATATATAAAAATATATAAATGTATGATAGAGTCCCAATACACTAATACTGATCCATCACCTGTGACAAGGTTATTTACATTTTATGAAATTTTTGTTCTGGGGAAAAGTAGAAGCTAATGAAGAATAATCTCCTTCAAGTAAGGCATATAAACAATTGCTTAATAATTCACAGGAATTGCAAGTAAGGAAGCTTCCCCCTTCTTGCCCTGCGGAGCAGCCCCAGGCAGATAGCTTACAGAATAGGAAACATACTGTCTAAGTGCCAAGAAATGCAGCTGATTGAAATAGTTCTCTCCCTTTCCACGAAGAGAAACTATACATTCAGACATTTCTACAGCTGTAAAAAGTCAGTTAAAGTGACAGTGACAAAATATAATTGAACAAATTATCTTCTTTTCACAGTCACAAAGGGCATTATGGAACAGAATAAAATAAGACAAGCAAAAATGGCAACTATGAGCAATTTCCACTTTCCTCCACTCCTCCTTGGGAGCTCTGACCGTCAATGGCACTCAAGCTGTACTTCTATTTTCTGATTTTTGAGCTGTACTGCCTGCCAGAAAAGAAATCTCTAATAAGTCACCACCACAAACTGTAAAGTTACATAATATTTTATTTCTCTTTTTTTTTCTCTCCATGGTGCTGCATGCTATGAAGAAAAAAGAAATACTCCCTCTTGTCTGCCACTAATTCTCTAACTGAGTAACTTAAAAGGAGTACGTATTTAACAATTACATCATTTCTAGTCAAGCATGTTGCAGTATGGTAACTGATAACCTTCTGCCTACTCCTGTCTTTTCTATCTGTGGTTCAAAGAATATCTGCCCTTCCCTCTTTCAAGCCCTTTGGCTTTAGTAGCTGTGTTGAACAAGTGTTTATAGTAATTTCAGTTATCATTGTGGCAAATAAATAACAGGAAAAATTCTTTCCAAGACTTCCAAGAACCTCCCCAAGGGAGAGGTGGAAAAAACCAAGAATACTTATCAAAATTCCCAAACATGGTTTTTTGAAAGATCCAGAAATTGGGATGGATTTGGGAAAGAATTTTAAATGAAAAATATGTTCAGACTTATATTGTTGAAACATCAAATTTAGATATTTCAAAATAAAGCACTGTATTTTGGAAAGATCTAAATTTAAGCAATTACCAGGAGGAGATGCTTACCAGGAAAAGCACCTACCCAGGGCAGTGTATACATAAATTCTATCATGTTCATTTCTTCTTTTTCATAATGACATGCCATCAATTTTTGTTTGTTTGTTTGTTTTTTCTGGATTCCTTATTAAGTTTCTTGTATTTTCCTTTTTTTCCCCACTGATCTTACTCTTTATGAGCAACAACTCATTCAAAGGGAACAGAGCTTTACTCAGTTTTATGGCTAATCTCATAACTCATAACTAGAAATAGTACTGACACATCAGGAAATGCAGTAAGAGAAAGGGAACATGCTAAAGTTGCATTCTCTTCACTGAATAAATGGCTCCAATAAACAACTGGAATTGCAAGAGTTACGGTACTACAGTGAATCCATATTCCTCTAGCATTTAAAAAAAAAAAGGCACTTTCCTGGAAGTTTTTTATGTATAGTGAGTACTCAGATACCTTCAACCCACCAAATGAGACAATATGCCTGAATAAAACCCCACCCACAATTCTTTTGCCAGAAGTGAGGCTTTTCCAAATTCAGACTTTCACACTGGTTGCCTTGCCAAGTTTATATTAAAAATACAGATTCTCCCAAAGAAGTAGAAGTAATAGCCTTGTACATGTTTTATCAAGCACCGCTAGTTTGAACACGTAGGAATTCTGTTCATTACCTGCACTGTGTCACAGCATCAACTAAGACCATACCCATGTATGTGTATGCACCTGACGAGAAGGAGTTACACCTGAGAGAGAGGCACACGGGGTGTGTAAACACACACTTCCTGGTAAAAACACCTTTCTTTGAGATTAGTATGATATACTTGTTACATAACAATCTACAAAACTTCACTGCAGTACGACAGCAAGTGCTGCTGCTTCCTCAGAGTACTGGGCCACGAACTGAATGCCACCCACCACCACTGTGCTTTACAAAACTTACAGTGTTTTGGCCTGTGGCAAATACAAATGATCAACAAAACCAGTACTACTGTTCATTTTCTGTTCTAACAGTGAGTTACTAAAGTTCACTCTATTGGTTTGCTTAGATGTTTATGTTCTTCGGTGGAAATAAAATGCTAGAGAAAGAAAAAGGAGGAATCAGACAGATTTTTCATTAAAAGATTAAAAGAAATTTTTTTTTGGTCCAAGATTTATTGGAATAACAGCCTTTTCCACATGCTTAAAGAAAATTTTAAAATTACACAACTTTTTAAATTTAAGGATCACCATCTAAATTTGCATAAGCTCTCCAGACATTTATGTGAAATACAAGAATGAAAACATTATGGTCTTCAGAGTACATAGAAAATTATTTTTAATTTATCCTTCCAGGAATGCTAGCTACAGAGACTTGATTGCTTAGCAAGCAGTGCAGTTAAGCCATCCGAGGACAGAAGCATGACCTTTATGGGACCAAAATCAGCTAAGCAGTACACCTTTAATACTGGATTGAAAGCACCCTAACAAGTATAGAAGCAGAATTTGAATATTGTCCTGCTTATCCATTATTTTTCAATTCTTCAGAAGTAAAGAAAATAAAATTTTTCATTCTGGAGACCACAGGATTTTTTGTTACTCCTTACTTCTACTGAATCTACCTATCTCAATACTTTCAGTCTCCCGAAGAGCAACTGCTAATTGTGCAATCTGGAAAATGAAGTTAAAAAGAGCCTCAGGATATCTCCGTTATATTGACCGTAATGCAGAGTTCCCTATTATTTCACTGTTCCACCCCATCTCCTGTTTTATAGTACTATTCATTACAACCACCAACTCAGGAAGAGGAAAGCTGTGATACTTGGAACATACTGTGACACAAGATTAAATGTTTGTATAACAGTCCTATATGTACATGCGGAAGCAATTTGTGGTGGTGGCAAAACTGAGAATCACTCGCCATCCATGTTAACAGGGAAGCTGAAAAATACAGGTCTCTTCTAACACCTAAGATGGACATAAAACCCACTGAGACAGACTGGAATTTTGATGGAGAGGCAGGTTCACATGAACCACATTTTCACTGGGCTGCGAGACTACAAGTGTTCATTCATTTTAAACATAACTTTTGTATTTATTTTTTTTTTTACTGTGTGATCGAACACAGAAGCCCGTTGCCCAGGGAGGTGGTGCAGTCCCCATCCTTGGAGATATTCAAAATCCCAAGAGAGAGAGAGTCTTGAACTCTAGCTGACCCTGTTTTGAGTAGGGGGGTGGAGCAGATGACCTCTCAAGGCACCAGATGTGCCCATCAACCTCAGCTATTCTATGATTCCCAAACAGCTCTGGCTTGGACAGAAGTTTGAATGAATGACCAGGACAATGAAAGTCCTTGGTGCTGCAATGATCATCTGTTTTATGGCACTTGGGTGCAGAGGTAAATGGTTATTACAACGCACTTAAGAGTTGGATCCATTTCAGAAGCTGATGAAGTAATTCTTATCTGGTTTTATGTTAAACCTTTTCAGAAGGAAAGGAAACCATGCAAGTTTATTATTTATTTTGTTACTTCCTTCGCATTAGTCTGTATTTCTTTTGATGAACTTTTTGCTAGACAAACTTTAAAAAATTGGTTTTACAGAATTGGCATTTTTACAGAATAAAAGCCATTGATATGGACTACTGTTTTGATTTAAATCTATTACTTTTATAGCTTAAGCAGTACGTAACAGTGCTGACACAGCTATAATCAGATCAAACTGGGATAGATGTCACCAGGGTGTTCCACGTGCAGTACCAGGAATCCAGAGCCTTTCCTTCTGGAGCTCTGCAGAGCTCTTAGTGCTGCCCTTAGGAGAGGTGAGTAAGGGCCAGGTCAGTTCCAGGGCTCCCTCAGTTTATATTATTTAGTTCTCACTAAACCTCCAAAAGCAGCAGTGTTCCAAAAAGCTTATTAGAATATATCAGCGGTGGATAAAAGAAATGATGTGATAGTGGATAAAGTCCTTATAATCTCTTAGAAAAGTCCCACGGTTCTCCACAAAATTTACTTAATTGCTTTGTCATTTGTGCTTCTTAGTGTTTCTGGAAAGCCACTCTGAGGAGTCAGAAACAGCATTTGCAGGGGGGGAGATGGAAACCAAACACCAAAGGGTCCCTTACTGGCACACAGGCTGAGACCAGTGACTCATTACAGGACTGTGAAGTACCTGTCAGGCCTGTATCTCAACGTGCAGGGAAGTACTGGCTTGTTCCTGGCATTCAGAATGACAAAAATTGTGCCTAAATTCTGGATGAGGATGATAATATTCTTCCTTTGGAAAGAGCAACCTAAGAAAGCTCCCTGTGTGTAGAGTGGTGACTATGCAGAGGTGGCTCACCTTCTGCACTTATGATACGATGGAAACCAAATAAATGCCATTCTAGCTGCTGCTGCAGTTTAATTTTCAATGATCAAATTGCCCAAGTTTACTAAAGCCTTTTCTTACAAACTTTGCACTCAGCAAAGATATTATCGGTCATGTGCTGGAGAAATGAACAATTCTGGGCACGGTATTACACAGATGAGACTTAATCTGTCCTTGAAAAGGCTGCATAAGACATTGACCTGTCACATTTATGCAGGTACATAATTTTCCAATCTAGGGCAGCATGACGGCAAATTACATTTGCCTGCTGGTTAGTTTGGGCAGCTGCAACTGCGCCATTTCCTTGCTCTGAGAAGAGGGTTGTACTTCACAAGGAGAACTTGGAAGCTCTCAAGCTGAGACAAACCTGGCAGTTTGACCAGGAGCAAACAGAACACTTCATGTATCTTGGCATAAACAAACACTGCCCTCAGATGTTCCCTTTCAAAATCAGACATGGAGGGGTACAGAGTGGGTTGTTGCAGTCTCTTTGAAACTCTCTACAGCTCAGTACTTGGCACTGTGGCACTTAAAAAAATTTACAATTATAAAATAAATATATAATCCGCATATTTTAACAAATACCCAGAAATTGTAAGAACTCACTAAAATTTGTTCTGTATCTGTCCTGTGGACGGTGTCAGGGCCCTGGTTTTCTTCACTGAAGACTCGAGTTAGCCAGTTGCTTCTGCTGTTACTGACTACAGAGGCAACTCCCCAAGTGGGGGTGCAGCCAGGCACAAAAACCCGGGCGGGTGTGCCCTGCTGCACCCCCACTGCCCAGGGGATGTGCCAGCTCTTCTCTGACACACCGGTGAGTTCAGCAGCCCAGAACGGCTGCCGAGAGAGAATCCCTGCAGAGAATCCCTGCTGCCCTTCCACCAAAACTTGTCTGGGGAGGGACAGCTCTAACTCCGTGTTGGCGATTCATGGAACAGTGGCCTGTCAAAGCTGCCTTGGAGTGCAGAGAAGTCTAAGTTTCCTGAGAAAGCAGCAGGCTGCCAGGTTTATTTGCACCTCCCTCTGTAAATTAAACCAAACTCGGAAGAACAGAGAAGTGCATTAAGAAAAAGTAACTTCTTAATTAAGGGTGTCAGTTTGGGAAATTTTGCATCTCCAGAGGAAAGATTTAGTAAAGCTTTCAGTATAGACTTTGTAGAGCGCTATGCTGACAGGAACTGTAATACAAGTTGTTTATAAATACTGCAGCGTATATTTAATTATTTTCTTGGTTTATAGCAATAGCAGTTCAGATATAAATAATTAATCCTGATTTCAACAAAACCTTATTACTTGATTTCTCTTATTTTAGTAATTGATATAGCACATCTAATTTTTAGGTAAGAACAATTCGTGAAACAATTCTGGTCTTATTAATCAAATGCTGGCTACAAAATAATGAAATACTTGCAGCCTCTGGTGGGTTAGCAAGGACTATAAAATGTGCTAAATCAGAGACACAGAAAGCTTGAAATAGCTTTTATGAGGTAGCTTGAGGGAAAACTTAAAATCGTTTATATGAAATAGCTTGTATCTACCGTTTGGCATTCATTTTGCTAAAGCTGTAGATTACATTTCCCTTTGTTAAGAATAAAGAAATAAACACAGATTAATTTAGGCAGCTAAGAGATTAATGTGGGCATAAATCTTTCCTTTGAATAGAAATTCCTCCCATTTTAATTATTGATAATAGCTCAACTTGCTCGAAAGGGAAAAAAAATAGCATTTTAAATTTATTCTGCTTCTTTTACTCTGCACTTTTTCACAGGTAAGGAAAAAGGGCTACTCCTGTTTTTCTCTTTACCCTTTCCGATTCCCTTGCCCAAAGGCAAAGGCGGCATTGTTTTCTTAGGGAAAACATACCACGAGAAGGTGGCTGAATGATTTCTCTACCCTACCAACAATCCTGACTGAACTGCCCACCAGGTTCCCATCTCCATTTTGACTCGGGAGTGCAGCCGGAGCAGGCAGCAGCTTTTGCAGGGAGCGATGCTCTGCCCCTGCCCACTGACACGGCAACACTGAGGGGCCCACCAAAGGTCATCCCGGCTCTTCCAGGGGCGCGCAGCCCGGTCCAGCGGGAATTGCCACCGCGGCAGCCGGGACACGCGAGGCTGCGGCGGGGCAGTTACCGCGGGGCAGTTATCGCGGGCCGAAGAGCCCGGGCAGGCCGAGCGGTGAGGGGTCGGTGCCGCGGACACACACCGCGGTGCTTTCATTTCGGCCGCGCACATGACGCAAGAACGCCCCTAAAATAACTTTGCGTCACCGTTTCCCAGTGTTTTATCTCCCGCTCGGAAACAGCCGCGGCCTGTGCAGCCCCCTACGCTCTCCGGCGGGGTCAGAGCTCCCCCTCCCGAGGCACCACGGCCTCGCTGCTCCCGGCACCGCTCCCGCTGCCCTCGCCGGGTCCCTCTCCGGGGGACGCCAGGAAGGAAACGGCGGAGCGCTGCCTCCTGTCCCGGCAGGGGCGCTCGGCTGCCGCCGGGCTCGCAGGCAGGTACCCTCCGCGGGAGGGACGGGCCGCCCGGCCGGTGGCAGGCGGGGCCTGGCGGGGGGTGGCGGAGCCGGGACCCGGTGTAGCCTCCCCCGCGGGTGCTCGGCGCTGCGGGCGGGCAGAGGGAGGGCGGCGGGCGGCGCCGGGCGG
>VWPU01022013.1:0-15365 GCA_013398955.1 Callaeas wilsoni | reverse complement strand
GGCAGCGCCGGCGGGGGCGGTGGCAGCGGCAGCCGGGGAGGCCGGCGCGGCCTTCTCTCCGCGCTGGGGTTGCCTGACAGGGATCCCCGGCCTCGCGGCCACCCCGCCGCCCTTCGGGCGCGCCGAGCCCGCAGCCCGCGCCCTCTGCCGCAGAGGTGGGGCTGAGGGGCTGGCCCGTGGGTTTTTTTGTGTGACTTGGGTCTCTTCCTTTATTTTTTACCAACAGGATTACATAAAGGGTCATTGTGGGGGCTGTCTGTCTTTACTGACCATCGTCCCATGAAGAAAGGTGCCGAGCAGGTGGCGGCTCTCCTGCTGCACAAACCTTGGAAGTCAGAGGCTGTTTCAGCCCGGTTCCTCTCCCAGGCTCCCCCTGGCCCTGGCCCTGTGCTGTCCCTGCCGGGTCCCCAGGGTCCTGGCTCGGCGGATGTTACACGGGTGAGAGCAGCGATGGTCGTAGCCTCTGCTGAATGGCAGAACAGCATCGCCTGCCCCAGCCTCGTGCCCCCTGTACCTCCTGCAAGGCAGCCCAGGGGCCAGCCTGGGCTCTGCGGGATTTCCCTGGCGTGTGCCTACACCCAGCTATCCATCCCCGTGGCTGGTGCGCTGCTGGGACACGGGGAGAGCGGCCCAGCTGGGCGGCATTGCATCATGCTCAGCCGGGGTGTCACACCGCCGATGCTACTCACAACCACTGCTCCCGAGCGGCAGCTTTGCGTCGCCTCCCTGTCGCTTGGCTTTACCACGATTCATTCCTAGCGTCGCCAGCCGGTTTGTCAGCTTTCCCATAGCACTGTGCTTCTCTCCACATAATACTTCATGAGTAGCGCAATGACCCCGACTGTACGTGCAAAGCCTCCTCGTTCTCCACCTGATGGTTTGTTCTTACGCAAACCAGTTCATACTTCAAAGTCTTGTGTTTTCCTTGATTTTGCAGCCCTAGCTACCTTTCTTTAAGCAGGATGTGCTTCACTGCATCCTTTTTGAGTGTTTGGACAACACCAGGGACATTGTGGGTACAGCCACTAGCTAATAAATAATTTACACAAATTTCTTCAAGCCATAGCTGCCTATGTAGATAAGATAGTCATAATAATGCCTTGGCCTCTTTTAGAGGACGAAGAGAAATCCCAGAGGCTTCTCTAGGGAGAATCTAGAGAAACTGAGGGGGTTCTGTCAAGGGTCAGAGTGGATGTACACATGGAAGGAAAATGGCAGTACATTAGGTGTATGAGTAATCCTGCATCCTGGGCAGAGCACGGGTGGAGTTAAATCCTGTGTCCAGATTAACATTCCTACAACTCCTGAAATGTGCTGTGAGCTTGTTTTGTTTTTTAAAGCATTCCACATGCCTGCAAAGTGGCAAGGTGAATTTGATGGTTGTATCTTGACATAATTTAGAACATTTAACAATTTGGACAAATCAAAACATTGTATAACTTTTAGGGGACGGAAGCTTGTCTTTGGCATTACCTTTCTGGGCAGCACTTTGTACAGTCAGCCTTACTTTTATTTGTAAAAGAGAGATAAGGATAATTGTTATCTGGGAAAAAAAAAAGTGAATGGACAAGTAAATGAGAATGTAAATTTGGTGACTGGCTAAAACCACTGCTGTTAGCAAAACAGGATATAATGTCAGGAAATGATCAACAAAATAATTTCTGTGTAAACAGTCCAAGCAGTGCTGAGCACTGTCTCACCCTCTGATGTGCCTCTCCCTCATCGGAAGAAGCATGTCTCTACTCTCTCCCCTCTTTTCTCCCTGGGAAATTTAAAAATAACCCAAGACACAGCAACATCTGTTCTGTGAATCTTCAGGGAAAATACAGGAAAGCTCGCAAGTGAAATCTGAGTGCAAGAACTTCAACCTAAGAAAGAGGGGGGGAAAGTGGAAAGAGAAAACAAGGCAAAACATGTTTTACTGTACCCTTGCCTGTATGTAAGGAGCATTTCCAGCTTCATTCCTAGGAAAATTGGATGAACCTCTGTCATTTCAGTCTAACCAAGACTTTTGAGAACACCAGGAACAGTGCAGATGGGTTGGAGTTGCCACCAGTCTTTGTTTAATAGCTGTATAAGGAACAGACGCAGTTCGAGGCTGGGAGGGAGAGCAGAGTGCCTTTAGCATCGCCCTGTTGCTCGCACACCTCCGTGCAGCAGGAGGGGGAAACAGCGGCGCAGACGGCTCCGTTCACAAGGGGCAGTGCACGGAGGTGGTGTGTCAGGGCTGCTGGAACTCGGGGCAGGCTCACGCTGTACGCACCACAACAAGAGGGTCTCTCGTGAGGAACCAGAGCTATATTAGCACCGTCTTAAATGTGTTCTGGATGGTCTACCAGGAATTCCATGAGCATTCCAAAGGCAGAAAGATCAACAATACAAGGCAGCACGACATTTCGACATTTGACATGCACATGCACCTCCTGTAGCCCTGCTGCAAAGAACTGACAGTACTCCAGATGTCCAAGGTGCCTTCATTCACTCAGATATTAAAATTTTAATATGAATCCAGGTTGTTATGGATAGTAAACAGTTTTTGTCATTAAAGTTGCCAGATATTTTTTTAAAAAAATATGTTAATTGTAGGAACCACCATATTTTGTCAGAGCTGGTGAATGGTAGTTTGGAAGAACGAGCAGGTAAAGGACCCCAGATGACTTCTCAGAAAACCCTGAGAGGATATTACGTTTGTGTTCATAGAATCACAGAATTATTTGCGTTGGAAGGGGCCTTAAAGATCATCTAGTTCCAGCCCCACTGCCATGGGCGGAGACACCTGCTTGACCAGGTTGCTCAGAACTCCATCCAGCCTGGCCTTGACGAATGGTAGTTTGAAAGGATGAGCAGGTAAAGGATTCCAGGTGATTTCTCAGAAAACCCTGAGAGGATGTGACATATGTTTTCATTTCAAAGAATATCATACAATGTCCTACTTAAATTTCAATGAAAGTGAATTCTTATCTATAACTCGGTGGACCAAACTTCAGACTATTCAATATAATTAGGAAAAGGTAAAGGCTCTCACACTTGCATTAGAAATTTCACTCCTGAGATGGTTGTTCATAAGTTTTTAGTATCACGACTGCTCAGTTTCTCTCCCCACACTTTATGATGAAAAATTAAATGCAAAAATCAGGTTTGACATTGCTTTCAAGCCTTTACTGTATTCATCTCTCCAGGTGGAATGCTTGTGTTTGAATCATGTTGGTATTAGCTGGCTTTTCCTGTCGATTACACATAGCTACAACTGTTTTACCCATTGCATGCAATGGGTAAATTTCTGCCTGTAAAAATGTCCATGGGCACTGACTGAAGTCACAGCCAATGACTTAATATGGGGCCAGAAGTTCATTTGCTTTACACTGTTTTGTTGGCATACTCTAAATGTACGAGTGTGGTGTAATGACACTGTATCTGTGTAATGTGGTCATGGTAAAATACCTCACAGCTTGCCAGCATGAACTCTTGGCGTTTCCCAACAGCTGAGTATTCTGGTTTAGCACTTAGACACTCCTCAGAAATTATTTTATAGTCTTACAATCAATTTCTGATAAAAACTAAAGTCACTGGTTATAGAACAGTTTTGGAATTACCCATGCAGAGTTTGCAAATGTGGCTATTGAAGTTGCCAGCACAATTTATCTATTATTTGTCTGGATAAAGAATAGCTTGCTCATATGTTTGCAAAAGAACATTTCTAAATGGCTCAAGGTTGAGCAGCTTATGTTCAGAGACAGAGAAAGAACAAGAAAATTTGCTGGGATTTTAGCAGTAGTAGATGACGTTCCTTCCAGGATCAATCTTTGGTTTCTTTCCAAGCAGGCTTACTCTAGATAAGCACCATTCATTTCCTTATCATGTAAATTATTTACTGGAAATAAATGTGTAAGTCTTATTTTATCTGCTGCCTTTTACTTAATGTTATGTGCACATACATAATTCTCCAATTTTGACAGTAGTGATCCTTTTTTTCCCCTCTCTTTCCTGCAGAGTTTATATGAACATCTATTTTGACTACACCTGAATTTTTTTAATATTCCAGCTTTTCCACAGGCCTTCTGTATTTCAATAGCTTCTTGCAAGTTACAAAAAATTTTAGACACTATGTTTTGAGGTAAGAGTTCCTATTTAAAGTCTTCCTGTTTCCTTTCTATTCATGAGTAGTTTCTTCTTTGACAACATGTTAGTTTAGGAAGGTTGATGGGTTTGCATTTTCACCCCTAGCAATGTGTGACTGGTTTCTGAAGCTGTTTTTTGACTGGGAGTAAGTTTCTTGGACTGGCCCCATTTTTCAATTTCCTCTCCTTAGAGGATAATTCAATTAAGCAAATAAATTATTTTGAATTGTGGGTAGCTCCAGAGAATGAGGCTTGCATAAATAATAGCATGAAAGGAGGTAAGGGGAATCCCTGACTTGTGAACTTGCAATCATTCTGAAGTCCACTGCTTTTTGTTTTACTTTTGTGAGTCGATTCATTCTATAAACACAAATGGTTAGGACAGGAAAATGAGATTACAGTACCCCAGGGTAGCTGCAAGATATTCCTGGAGCCATCCCAGTATTTGAAGACAGATGGATTCCATTCCTGGTACAACACGCCCCACGTCTCTGGGGAAAGAATTTTCTTTTGTTTCTGCTGAAGCTTCTCTCTGGCAAAGATATCATGGGCCCACTCTCATGCATATTTAAAAGGAGAATGGGCCCCACTGGTTTAGATACATCATCTGGAGGACAGGGAGGAGCTCTAGTGTAGGAAAGAGAACCCAGGAAAAGCCACACAGATAACACACAATAGCAATTGCCATAGAGTTAGCTTTTTTTAATTTTAGCTTCCTGCCTCCACTCCCCCTCGATGCACTCCGTGATCACCTACATGGAATTCCTTTTTGGTGATGAACAGCAGTTGCCAATAAAATAGCCACAGGCTCATCTGAAAAACAAAAGTAGCCTGCAGTAAATAGGTAACCTGTAGATGTCAGGAATAGACCTGTCCTTCCTTCATGGAGCAGGGGCTACTCACCTGCAGTTAAATGAACTTTAGTATGGATTCAGTACTGGGATCGTGGTACTGAGAGCTTCTCATACTTCTTAGCAAAGGGAATTCTGTGAGGTTATTAATTAATTTGTAAATCTTTCTGTAAAAGCCACTGTTCATCTAGTGTGTTCCTGAACAATTATGTCCTGTTAAACATACCTTGAGGACTTTTTTCCCACCCCATTTCAGACTGTTCATTTTAGGCATTTTTAGCTTCAATTTTTGAGCTAGTCTTGGGAAAGAAAAGAAGTGGAATTAGGAGGAATAAGGAATCTCCTTGAAATTCTAACACATCTTTGGGCAGGGACTAGAGGATGTCTGGCAATAACCTAATTCACAAAATATAGAGGTCCAGATGTAGCTCTCCTACGCTTTATATTGATGTAAGAAGCAAGAAAAGAAAAAATATACATGAGAAAAATGCTGAAAAGGAAGATTGCTAATGCTGCTAAGGTAGGAATGCAAAGCTCTTGCAGGCACCTCCCTCCTGTCTAGCCTTCACTTATCACTGTGGGGTTATTATATAGAACAGAGAGTTTAATTTACATTGCTTGTTGAATAAATCCACTCTCAAAGATGTGAACTCTGTTGTTGCTACCCATCTGGGCAAACCACTTGACAAACTTGCTGGGGGACCACTGATTACTGTATGAAGGAATAATACTCTTTTGCCAGAAAAATAGGCTGCCAAAGCAGCACATTGTTTCAGTTCTCTCTTATTCCTTTGCAGCACAGTTACACATGCACTTGAACGCTACCAAAAGCACAGACAGACTCAAGTTGCTTCCCCATACCCTTCCCATATGTGGAATAACTAGACTATCTCAAAGCTCACCCTGAGTGCTTTCCTGCTGGAGAGCAGCCCTTGAGCTGGGTTTTACACCCACGCTTAAATTCCACCATGAGCTCTTCAACCCCTTGTGGCAAGACTTTAAGTACAAGATAAGGCAAACTTCACTGAGAAGTTAAACACTCACTGTAGCATGATGTTCTCTCCTGGCATGCTTATTTGGCCCAGAGAGTGCCAAATTTTCCAGTTCTGAATCAGTTACTAAATGTGCTAATAATCTGAATCACCTATCTGTTCACAAAAAGTTCTAGGAACAGCACTACTACTCAAATTATTCCAGAAAAATAGCAGGTATCAAAAAACTGCTGCATTTTGCTTCCAGTTGCTTATAATACCTTCACTAACCAGTTTAATGTTTTCCAAATTAGTTATTTGCTGCAAATTGAATGCTAGCTAAAATGGTCCTGCTCACACTGTTAAAAACGGTAACATGGATTATACTTTCTAATAGTCGCCTAGAGACTTGTAGCATAGTTTTAAGTTTGGCAAGCAAGTTGTGGTTTATGCCAGAGATGTGCCTTTTGCCAACAGTCTTGAAATGCAACCAAATTTAGTGAAGCTGTGAACTTCTGGTGAGCATCAGATGTGGGCTGGCCTTGACTCCTGCAGCTTCATTCTCAGAACAGCACACCTGGAACTGCAGAACCAGCCAGGTTTGTCACACCAAGTACAGGAACTCAGCGCAAACTCACAGAGTCACAGAGTGGCTGAGGTCAGAAGGGACCTCTGGAGGTCGTCTGGTCCAACCCCCTGCTCAAGCAGGGATCCTTACAGCCAGCTGCCCAGGATCATGTCCAGACAGCTTTTGAGTGTCTCCAAGGATGGGGATTCCACAGCCTCTTGGGACAACCCATGCCAGTGCTTGGTCACCCTCATGGTAAAAAAGTGTTTCCTGATACTCAGAGAAAACCTCTTGTCTTTCAGTTTGTGTCCATTGCCTCTGGTCAGTTTGTTACCAGCCCCGAACTAGGAACTGCACCATGGATCACCACCTCCAGGTTCAGATAGTCAGCCCTTACTCAGTACATCTCAATGTCTGCTCATCCAGCCCATACTTCCTCAGCTTCTCTGCTGATGAAGCTGGCAACACAGGATCACAGAGGGAAAAAGACAGCAGTGGCCATTTTTCTGCAGTGTGGTTTAAGAACTGAGCTTGGAGACATGATAAAAGATTACCAGACGTAAGAGCCAAGAGAGACTGGGAGAAGAACCAGTATACAAGGGATCTCATCAGGGGTTTGAAAGGAGGGAAATGGCAAGGGACAAGTGGTGCTTGGGTAAAATCTGTAACAACACCAGAACAAGGTCTCCCCTCACGTGTTTTCATCTAGGTAAGCAAGAAAATGACAACACACTATGTCTGCTTACAGAGTAACAAAAACGAGAACCATGGAATTAGTTCTAGGAGTGACCATCATATACTGACAGTGGAAGTCAGAAAAACCAAAGTATGCACAATGCAAAACACACATTAAGCAAGACAAATATAAGCATGAAGAAGGTAGGAAGCATCCAAAAATTGTTAAATTATACAAGGAGTCTTAATTTAGTCCACTTGCATGTACAAACGTCTATATGACCACACGTAATGCTTTCTTCAGATGCCACTTTTCCCAACAGATGCTAAGTCAGTGTTCAGGGAACTTAAAATTTCACACTAAAGACAACTATGAGCTATATGAGTTGTATTGTTCATAAGAATGTAATGAAAAAAAAAGTATCATTTTTAAAATCATCTAAATACTATTTTTCAAACATGAGCACATGACCTATTGCTACAGGAAAATCATCCATTTGGCAAGTTACTTACAAATATCTTCCAGCTGTCATTAGCTACATTCTTATTTTTCGTGCCCAATTTGAGATGTTTAGGGTCAGATTTGCCAGTTTGCAAACCCAGAGCAATCAAACAACAGCTCTATACAAGTACATTTGAAAGCACTCCACTGTGTAAAGAACAGAGCAAAAATTAGAAGACAGAATTAAACACTCACTTCAATATTGGCTTTGGATAAATCTCAGGTCAATAGAATTTCAGTCTAGCCAAACAGTTCTCCTAACCACAAAACTGTTTTCTCTCAAGTAGCTAAGTAAACAGCAAGCATCTTTTTAAGCTTACTTTTCAACGCTCACAAGTGAGAATAGCTGAAGCATGAATTTCAGCAGTTTAGCTTAGCTTAGTCAGACTAAAATGCTTTTAACATCTTTCCCTGAACTCCAGCACTCAACTTGCAATATGGAGATAATGACATGGAGCAACTCTGACTGGACAAAACAAGAGCAAAGCCAAGTTCACCCCACCTAGCATCTAAGTGGCCTGAAAAAAATTTCAAGAAACTATTTGAATTCAACAATGTCCCTGTGAAAAAGGGAACCTCCGCTGACTCCACAAACTTACTTGCTTTACATAGACAACCAAGACACAGGGGTGCAAGTGAGAAAGCAAGTTAGAAATCAGGCTAACTATACTGCATTCAAGTTCATTAACCATGCATGAAAGATGGAGAATAACAGAGAGCAGAATGAAAGACTCACAAAAAGACCGTACCGTAAGGTGTAGAGCAAAAAATGAGCTAATAAATTCATCCATGGAACACTGTCCTTGCAAAACAAATACCTAGCTTCCACAGAAGAAAAAAAATTTTAAAAGCTATATGACTTTTTAATTAAATATTGCATCATAAGCTGTCCATACAAACACATTCAACACATTGTTACGCACATTTGCTTAAAAATGTCTTCTTGATTCTGGAACCTAAACATTCATTTGCAGTGCAAATTTTGTTTGAAGTCTAGAAATTTCAGTGGCTTTACAGGATGGGAGGAAACTGTGTAACTTCTCACGGCCTTTTAATGCCCTTTTGTAACACTGAGATATTATTACAATATTGTTTACAAAGCAGTTTAAGTTTTAGGACTGAGGAGCATGTAAGTAAGGAACATACTACATTTGTTTGCATTCCAGTACAATTTATGACCTATTTAGTGCCATTTTCTGTGACAAATGTGCCATTTTGTAATAGTGCTCTTCTGGGGTTAGCCTGATTTTTTTGTATTACAGAATTGACAGACTATCTGGCATATTACTGATGTATAGTATAAAATAAATTTCCTGGCCTGAAGATGCAAATATGAAGTTCTCTAGAACTAAAATAATTACTGCTTTCAGTCTGCTACATAAACAGTGCATTCATCAAGGCTAGGTTGGATGGGTCTCTGAGCTGGTCCAGTGGGAGGTGTCCTTGCCCACAGCAGTCGGGTTGGAACTAGATGATCTTAAGGTGCCTTCCGACTCAAACCATTCCTAAATCTTTAGATCTTAGAAACTTGAAATTCCAAACAAAGTATTTCCCAAGAGTTCCTATAATTAATGTCATAGGCTTGGTCCAATGTATAATAATGTCCCTGTCCAGGCTGCCACTCTGCATTTCTTATGTACACGTAAAGATACGGGAAACATCCTAGTTTTTCAAAATTTAAGTTAGGAAGGAGAAGCCTGATGTAAACAGACACTGTCACAGAGCTTGTTTTAAAAAGTTACATCTGGAGGACAATGGGGGTAGAGGTTTGCTAACAGCTTGCAAACTAGTGCTTTGATATAGCATTGGTATAGTATATTTAGTTGACATCAGTATACGTGCAAAAGTAAACTAAGTTCCTAAACTTAGAAATATGTTTAAACAGATACAGTTTTGTGTAGATAGTTGATAAATTTCCCTAAGGTACACCACTGAGGAAATCTAACATGTTTTAATCTCTGGGTGTTTAGGCCAGAGTCTACAGAGACTCTGCAGACAGGAAGCTCAGGCTGGCCGGCCGGAGCACAGTGCTTTTCCTCTGAGTGGATCCTCACAGCTTATGGGGAACAAACAGCTGAATCAACTTAGCCTGGTTCCCAACACCCTTATCCAGTCAGCTTACAGTAAAAGAGAACTTGGTCCAGAAAATGGAACTTTTAAGTATCATCTAAAACTACGACACTGTGCAAATGGACAGATGTACTATGTGGATTTGACTGTTCTATTAAAATAAACCATCTATTTATACAGTACATTCAGCCCTATTGCTGCAGATAGACGAGAATCTTTTATTTAAAAAATCGTAATAGGATTTTTTCCTGCCACTGCTGAATTACTCACCTGATGGTTGTTTGGGTAAAGTCATTCCCCAAAGAATTAGATAATGACTAATAACCATTAACAACTACGAAACAAGACAAAAAAATATAAAAAGGCAGGTAAGTTAAGTCTGTCTCATTTACTAGAAATTGGATACTTTTAAATCCAGATAATCTTCTGTTCACATATATTCATGTGTGAATGTAGATTATCTTTTTAAGCACTGCGCAGTGCAAATAGCACTGCATACTCTTCCCCAGGAACATCAACTATGAGTCTCACAGGAAAAAATAAAACCTAGGGGAAAAAACAAACAAACAAAGGGGGAAAAAAAACTAGCAAAGAAACAGCCTGGCTGCTTGAATCTAGGTTGTGGCTAGCAATTACTCTCACAACTGAATAAAGATTCCCTAAGGAATGGTGTGTATTACCCAGTTTCCTTTTGTAACCACAGGGTTGCTCAACTCCAAATGCAAATTTGTTAAAAACAAGCAAAACTAAGCCTGTCAGAAAACTACAGCAGACCACAACTGAGAGAACAATCACCTTCCAGATTACATCCTCCCTTAACCAGACTGGAGCCTAGAAAACAGACATCTTTCATCACGTCTTTGAGCAGGCATTATTGAGTTAAGCAGAAAGGATTTACTTCAAAAATATGGTGGTGAAAGATAAGTAAAATGGCTGTTGCCTCACTCTTACTGTTTCAAAGCTGTGGTCTGTAACATCAGCTCCCCTTTGATTTCTAGAAGTAGATGAGGAAAGTCAAAAAACTGGGAGAAGTACCTTTGTGAACCCAAATCACTGCACAGAGGTTCCTTAGGGGTACCGAGTATGCAGCACTGAAGAAAGACTGTTACAAAAAGTGTTGTACCAATATAAAAATAAAATCTTTTATCCAGACTCCAGTACTTCTCATCATTCCCAAGAATCAGGACTGCGAAGAGCAAGCATCTTTATACCTACTTCTGTTCATATGCTAAAATACAAGTGTCATGTTATCAATGTAAAGCTTTAACCAGTGACCAAAAATACATTCTATTTAAAAATCTCAGGGGAAAAAACGTAATTACTAAATTAAGAAAACTGCTGCAGTTTGTTTGTTTGTAGGAGAAGTCTAGTATTTCAGTTTCCAGAAGTACTATATTAATAGAAATTAAAAAATCATACATGTTCTGCTTTACTCATTTGCTATGCAAGACATGAAAAAAATGAAAATCAACAGCATAGTTTCCTCATCTTGCTGTAAAGCTTGCTTGATTTTTCACTCTTTTCTTACTGAATATTTTGAAAGTCGGATTCTTCCAAGACAAGAATACAGTGCAACCCCAAAAATCAATTCTGTTTTAAGTCTCTGGTCTTTAAAGAGTGTGGTCATTTTCTCGGCAGGAAAAATAGAAATGTCACAAAGGACTACTTAGATGTCTCTTCTGCTTTTCCAGCTATCCTGCAAATGTGCACCACAAGTACATGCATTTTTTATGCTAAGTAATCTAAAACCTTAATAAGAATTCCTAACTGTTATTCTACCCAACCTGAAAAACAATACAAACAGATACATTTAATTAGGTGGCCATCTGATCCCTTACACCACAGAATGCAGTCAGGATACTTTTAAAGCACTTGTAATCCTGCATCCTCTAAAGAAATATACAACATATACTTTCCATAGAGTGCATGTGTTGCCATGTAATTATTAAATACACTTATCTAGTCCCCACCCTACTAACTTCCACTGAATAAATCTGATTCAGAAAAGGCACTAGTAAAACTTGTTAAGATTGCAAAACACTGCAGCATTGCCCACCACCATGTTAATAAAAAATACTTACCAAGCACATGCAGTGGTGAGCTTGTTAAACCAAGCCAGGAAGGTCTTAAATAACTCATTCTTAATTCTGTAGGTTTTTTTCTATTAATGTCACATTTTATTAAAAAAATAAGTTTCCTATATTTAACATGTATAGTAGCTTGCTGTATGTGACTGAAGATCTTGAGACCTTTAACATTGAATGATAATAAATCCAGCACTTTCTTCACAGCTTTGAAAAAGGGTAAAAGGGAGGGAGGATGAAGGGGAAGACAGGAAAGAGAAAGGAAAAGGAAGCACCAGGCCATTCCCAGTAAGAGAACCAAACAGTTCTACAGCATCAAAATATGAACCTGCATCACAAATATTAGAAAACTACTATATCGATGAAATGCGGATATATTCCATAGAATTAAAACATACCATGGGGAAAACCTAGACTAGGAAGGAATACATTCTATTTGCAATTGTCTCTCCTCTATTTCAAAGAAATTATTTTCCTTCCCTTTCTTGTATAAACTACTGTTCCAACATGTCAGTTGCACTAAAGCCAGATACACAAGACCCTGCATCTCCACAATCTGGAACTATTTTATCCCTACTTTTCCCCAGCAGTGGCAAGAATACTGGATAAAAATTTGAAGGAGGAAACAACTCAGAGGTGTGCACATTACGTATTTAATTTGTAGTCCAGGAAATTGCCCCCACATTCTTTCAACAAGAAAACTGCAGGAGTCATCTCTAACAGAACACATATATGTGGTGCTTACATATTCTCCATGGGGCCCAGGGTTTATGCGAGAGAAACCAGGGAATGAACAACTCCCCTAAATCCCACAGGTCATCTGTACAAAAGATTAGCAGCCCACAGTTGTATTGCTTAGGTGCAACCACTCTGCCTTGGTGAGAGAACCCCCCCTGTAAACAGAGGGTGTTACAGAGAGTCCTCTGTGCAGGAATGCCCTGTAAGTAATGTCATTAGCAGCTGTATTTTCAGGGTTTAGTGAGAATGAAAACTCATGGAGGCCACGAAGCACTGGGTTAGACTTGCTGTTGTGTACAAAAATAAATCTCGAGGGGCCCAGAGCTCAGCTAATGAACTCTCTGCTGCTTCTCTTTGGGAGAAGGGAATGGTAAATGACATTTCCAGTAGAAAAATCAGGAGAGAAAATATTATCTGCAAAGAGAGATAGAAGATCCCTCTTTAACCCCACAAACTCCTTCCTGGGAAGTGACACTTTCTGGTTCCCTTCAAAGATATCTGTATTAGTAGAAAAATGGAGACATATATCCTTGCACAAATCTTTTCTTACTTTCCTCACTTCAATGCCAAAGCCTTTGTAGAAGAGGGATAAAAGGCTACATTTGCAATTTAAGCAACAATGGCATTTTAGATGGTAAAATCAAAATACACTGGAAATATCCAAGCAAGTCCCTACATTAGTCTGATGCTACCTAAAGCCAAGAACAAACAAGCAAGCAATGAACACTGGTATTTTGGTTTTTTGCATGGATATTAGAAAAAATAGTAATCATACACTTTTTTTTCTTTTTAAATGTTCATTACTTAGATAAAGCACATATGAATGTAACATTCAGAATTGTAACATAGAAAATGTAATGTGGGCAATCTGCTATTCCAAGTACACTTACCAAAATACAATTTTATAATGAAGAAAGTCTCAAAATACACCTGTACAACAATTGGGATCCACAAAATATGATTTAATAGAGTCACTCAAAATCACTTCATTGAAACCACTTTTATAATACTGTTTGAAGAGTTTCCTCTGGTCAAAGAGCACTCTCCCCCTTTCCCTAGCCTGTCCCACTAAAGCAAGGGTGGAATTGTAATTGCAATGCGTATCTTCTAAACCCCCAAATCTGAAGCGGTCCTATGAACTATGACACTGCCTACACTTAGATACTGGGAGGATGGGAATCACCCTCTCGGAGGCCATGGTACATTGAGACACTTACCCATATTATTGTTTGTAGCGCAAGCAGAATAATCTTGTAAAGGGCAACTAAATAGGGTCAAAATATGAATTCATTATCTCTCTACCAAATCATCCCCTATGTGTTACTTAAGCATGTAACATTAAAACTTAACTGAAAAAGAAAAAGGTAACCATTTCATCCTATATTTTCTTTATTTCCTTTATGTTTAGAAGTTGCTATTTAAGTTCTATTAACAGAAATACATAACAAAAGCTCCCTATCAAGTGGAAAAAAAGTAATTACAAATGCTGAAAAAGTTGGCCTCATTAACATATGTACAGACTCACTTAATACACATCTTTGTGGGAATTAAACCATTTTATGACACACATTTATACAGGCATTAAACATTCCCAAGTAACTCTGAGCAGAGAACACGCCAAATCTTTAGTCTGGGCAGACAAAAATGTAGGTTTCAGTTTTGATTGTGGAGCTAACATGCAACAGATACAACATTCAGTCTGAGCTGTTGTTGGTAAGTTGTTCTGTCTTTTCCTGCAAAATTGAATTTGGGTCTTTCTGTCCCTTCTTGTCCTTGTTCTGCTGTTCCTGGAGTGTCAGGATTATTTTTCGTATTTCTTCTCTTTTGGTTTTCATTCTCGGGCGTGGAAACCAGTCTGTTAAGTTCATTGGTAGCTCAAAACTCAAAATAGGATTCTGAAAAGAAAGGTCATTTGGATATTACAGTAAGGAGTTATAACCTAAACAACTGAAGAAAACTGTAGTGAGGAAAAGTACGCATGAGCATGGAACAAAATTTCTACAATTTCTGTGTTTTGAACATGTATAAGTGTGGTAAAATCAATCAAGCTTCAGTGTGTTACAGAGTAAAATCCATCCAGATAACAGTCCTGATTATAAGAACGCCTGAACAATCTACTGTGTTTGCTACATCTTTTAGACTAAGCATTTGTCTGCATAAATGTGTAAAATTCTTCTAATTAAAAAAAAAAAGTGAGCAAGAAAGAAAACTACTGTAAAGATACAGGACGTTTTTTAAGAATCACCAGCATCAAAATCTAGAGGTGATCAGGAATCCAAACATTCCTGTTCTTATAAATAACCTTTGGGATCACAACCAACTAGGCAAGTCAGTTTTATATTTCACCCTAGAAAACAAAGCCCCTGCCTACCACCAACACTTTTTATACTTACATTCTGTTTTCTTGCTAGGTTTCATTTATCCAAATAATTAATACAATTATTATTACGCGACATTATCTACGCCTCTCCGGTGATACTGTACAACAATTCCACCCTAACCAAATGACAATTTGGGGAACAGTGTTGTCTCTCAAAGAAATTCCTCCCTTTCTGTACTCTAGTTTACACATCCTCCGGGTTATTTAAGAGTGAATTACATTCATCACTGAGCTAAGATCAGCAAGGCTGCTTGTGGAAAAAAAACCCGGTGACATTCTGCACAGCACTAACACGTTAGTGCTTAATGCTGCACTAGCAACGCTTTTCTGCGGCCGCTGAGTGCGGGGCAGGCAAGCAGTGCGGCGGTGAGAGGCCAGCCGCGCTGTGCCGTGCCGCGCCGTGCCGCG
>VWPU01022010.1:0-12431 GCA_013398955.1 Callaeas wilsoni | reverse complement strand
CCGCCGCCCGGGCCCGCCCGGCGCGGGGGGTCTCCCCGGGAGCCGCCCGGGGGCTCGGCCGCTCGCGTCGCCACGGCAACCGGCGGGCCCCGCCCCGCTCCGCGCGCGGGGGGCGGAACCGGCTCATTTGCATACGGCTTCCTGGTTGGCTGCTGCCCCGCCGCGCCACCGCGCGCTGCCCACGGCGGCTCCGCGGGCGGGCCCCGCCCCCGCGAGTCACAGGACCCCGGGACGGGCCAGGCTGGAGGGGACCGCGGGGGTCAGGGGCTCCAACCCCCCGGCCCGAGCGGGGCCGGCCCCGGGCACGTGGCACAGGACTGCGTCCGGGAGGTCCTTGAACATCTCCAGTGAGGGAGGCTGCACAACTTCCCTGGGCAGGCTGTTCAGTGACCGGTCACCTGCACAGGAAAGAAGTTCTTCCTCATGTTCAGGAGGAACTTCCTGTGCATCAGTTTCTGCCGTTGCCTCTTGTCCTAAGCTTGGCAACCCTGAGAGGAGCCTCCAAAAGGCTCCGTCCTCTTGGCGCCCCCCTTTTAGGTGTTTATACACATTAACGAGGTCCCCTTTCAGTCGTCTCTTGCAGAGGCTGAACAGGACCAACTCGTTCAGCTTTTCCTTGTTAGAGAGATGCTCCAATCCCTTAATCGTATTTGTTGCCACCCACTGGACCCACTCCAGGATCTCCATGTCTCTCTTGTCCTGAGGAGCCCGGAGCTGGACACAGCACTCCAGATACACTCATCTCACTGGGGCTGAGGGAGGGGCAGGATCACCTCCCTCGCCCTGCTGGCAATGCTCCCCCTAATGCACCCCAGGATCCCATTGGCCTTCTTGGCCCCCAGGGCGCTGCTGGCTCAAATCCCGAACCGTGTCCCGGGCACGGCAGCGCGCTCAGTGCCGGCGCGGTGCGGGCCCTCGGGAGGCAGCGCCGCACCAGGAGCAGCACCGGCGTGTCCGCCCCTACCCCGGGCGCGGCCGCCCAGCCGGGCCGGGCGGCCTCGGTACCCCCTCACAGCGACCCGCGGTGAGGTTTGGCTGGCTCAGAAGCCGCCGAAGACGGGGCGGTGCTGACCGGACAGCTCCCGCCCGCCGCGCCTGCAACGCCGGGTGCCCGAGAGCGACTGCCCGCTCCCCTCCCCGGGCAGGAGCACGGTGCTGGGAGTACCAAATTCTTGGTGCTGAACAAACGAAATTGCCTTTTAGTGAAACAATGATGATAGTTTTGGCAAAAGCGTCGTTCTGTTCTGCCGAGAGATGGATAAAGAACGTGGCTGTAATGGTAGCAGCTCTCTCTAAATTGCAGCAAAACGCTTCTATCATAAGCAAATTCAGAGTTCCCAGGCCCTTCACATGGAACCTGGCTGACACCTACCCAGGAGCCACGACTACATCTTCCGTTGTGCTGTACAGCTGCTTCAACACACACAAATGTAGCTTCTACACTGCTGAAGTGAAATTACCATCCTTCTTACTCTTAAATAGCATGAGAGTATGACCAGGATAATATAAAGCAAAAAATTTTTAGAATGAAGAGGCTCTATTAGCTATTTTTAACCCTGATAGAATCAAAAAAGTGGATTTCAGTAGTACTTAGCTTCAGTGGGCACTGTCAGTGTTGTTTCTAAAAATCAAACTTCATCAAAGGACACGAGCATCTAAGGCCACCCAGACCCATGAGGAGTTACAAGAGAATTGTGCCTCAGGGTCTTTCCCCTTGAGACACGAATTTCAAATGTCTTTATCTTTTGCACATCTTCAAAGAAAACCAAGTGTAATACAAAAAATGTAATAAACCATTCCCTAGGTGAAAGGGAAAGGGGTAGATAAGTAAATAAGAGGAGATGAAAAAGTAGAAAGAAAAGAGAATGTGAAAAGAAAGAATGAGACAGCAGTCAAGAAAAAAGGAAAATACATGTCAAAAGAGGTGAGTAAGCAAGAAAAACAGGTAGCCAAATGAAGCGAATCTCACAGCTGAATCTTTTCCTTATAACTAAGTTCCTTTATCAGTGATTCTGCAAGAACTACTCACACGTTACGGAAAGCATACTCAAGGGAAATGATTAAACCATGATTAATGCAGCACTCCGCCTGAAATTTGTAGCTCATTTTCTTAGGAATAATATTTGCAGGAGTGTTATGCTGTTAGAAGAATATTTGGACAGCACAGATGAGCAGTGCTAGGGCTGGAGCAGCCAGAGGTAGCAGGCAGCCCTTTTATAAACCCAACCACATATGGCAGCTCTTCAGAGATTGGTGCTGGTGTCCTGAAGGAGCAGCACCAGGTATGGACATACCCAGGGTGAGCGTCCAGCCCTCCCTGACCGGGCAGGTGCATGGGAATAGAGGTGAAAGGGAAGCAGACTTTCCTTAAGTTGGATGATTGCCAATATACTGGAAATGTAAATTCCCTTGCCTTCTATTTCTTTTGAGTATGAAAGGCTGAATTTCATCTTTGCTTTCATGCTGAGTGTGCTATTGACTCCAGGTGCATTTTGATTCATCTTCTCTACAGATAGGTTTTTCCATATAGATGTAATATTATAGAATGATGTCTCTCTTCTGGTAGTGTTATCACCTATCTAAGCTGGGCCAGAATTTCAAAGTGGAAGTGGAATACTTTTCTTGCTGCTTATTTAATTTCCATCTCTGGTAAATACTTCATGTATTCTGTCCTTCTGTTTGAAGAGCATGAAAAACAAATGTTGTGTACCTCATTACAAGAGAGAGAGGAAGTTGAAATAATGGCAGAGAGAAGGTTTGTCATGTCTGTCCAAATGGAATTAGTCTAAAAATCTTAGTCAACATACAGGATATCTTGAATAAAGTATCCTAAACTGCATCTTTGTCTAGCTGCTGGGGCTAAATGAGCTTTCAAAAGGCTAGAGTGTGTTTTCTTTACTCTCTGAAATAAATAAATACAATTAGATTTGACTGGAAAAGCTCAAAAGACGGTCTTCTGTGAATCCTTACAAGTGAGCTAGCTTTTAAAAGAACAGTGGAGCAAGAGTCATGGGTGGGGAGGCTCATGCATCTAATTTCTTTTCTGTAACCAATATCCTGTGCCAGGCGGATCATGGTCTCCTGGGCAGCCTCCTGCCATTTGTTCACAAGTAACAGGGACACATCGCCATGGACTTTAATGACTGAGCTCGTTGCAACAGCTGCTTGGGCTGAATAGACATCTCATGCATAAAAATCTTGTCCCAGGGTGTATAAATTACAGGCAAACAAGCCAGGAAGCCATGATCCCAATCCTCCTAACACTAATTTCAAGGTCTGAATTGAATAGGCACCAAACAGGGAAAAACCTTAGTTGTTAGGAAGGTTCCACCTGATACATAGTGGTTTGGGTTTTTTTATACAGAACTTCAGTTCTCAAACTGCAACATTTAGTTATAAAAGATAAAAAACCCTATGTTTGGAAGTTACATTTAAATGCTCTCATTTCTCAGACTGAATGTATGATCCCTCTCTGAGCTTCATGGCTCTCAAGCATCAGTTAGCACAGCAGAAGTTGCATTTAAAATGGTCTTTGCCTGAGAGAGGCTGCAAAAGTCTTCTGACTTATAATTGAGTCAAAATGAAGACAAGCAGACCCTCACATAATCTCTGTTCAAAAGTCACCAGGAAACTCTGAAAAAAGACCTGTGTGGTTAAATAGTGTTTGACTTCAAAGCCAAGCATCTACAAGAAAATATAATAGAATAAATTACTGAATATTTAACTGATGAGCTTTAATGAATTTTGCTTCAATGGACATATTTTGGGTACTGAAGGTTTTAACGGCAAGACATCATAGGGTCAACTGCAAGGCTTCGTAAGATGAAGGAATGGTTTATGTCTGGAGCAGATTTGTTAAAATACTGTGTTTCTATCTATGTATCTATGTATGCATGAATCCTTGTATTTATGTATCTATGTATCTATCAATGTCATGCTAATTCTAGACATGCTAGAATTAATAGTCAAAAATAGCAGAAAAAGATACCTTATTGCTGAGATGATCAATTAGTTAAATCATGTATTTTTAGACTGAGATTAAAACCCCACAATGGTTGACATTTTTTTCCCTCCCGTGTAGGTGGGAAAAAGAGGTAGAGAATGAAAGGTATGAATTAAACTACACCCTATAGGTTTTCATTGCCTCCAACGCCAAGCACTTTGCTGCTTCCATATAATGTTGGCTGATACTGTAGCTTTAATTAATTTTTAAGAGCAGTTCATCATTCCGGTGGAATGCACAATGCTTATAAACTATCCTCTTTTTGTCAGAATAAATCAAAAATATTTACTATTTATGAAATAGTCTTCTAAAATGTATGCAGATTAAATCCACAAAGTTTTTCTCTATGCAATGACAGTCCATAAATTATGAAAATTAAAGCATGAGATTTGGTACAGCATGATTTTATACCTGGTTCTTTCCACAATTTTGTAGTGAAGATGTGATGTTCAATAAAATCTATGTTCTCAGGTTACTTGAATAGAATCAAATTATTCAGTCTTTATATAAGAGTTTAACTCAAAATATCCTGTTAATTCTGATATGGTTTACATGTAAACCATTTGAAATTCACAAATTCTTGAGAGCAGTGGCCTTTGGTGATGCCATCACCTGTGCTTTGTAACACTGTTTTGAATAAGGGGTGACCCACTTTGGGGCAGATTCTTTGTGTTCTTGCTCTTTCATGAACTACTTTTATAAGCACTTTGGAAGAAAATGGTGAGAAATCACAGTTGGGTTTTGACCAAGAGGGTATCTGTCTTCATTTCATTCTTCCAGAGTCAGAGAGATGGTCACTTAGTGTAGGAAATGTTAAGTTGGCCTGTCCTGTTTTTAGATTGTCCCTGGTAATTTTAACAATCAAATTTTTACTTATTGAGTTAATGTTGTTAGGGAAGGTTGAGGGATTCTCAGCAGTGAGACTTTCCTGATGGATGCTCAGCGGTTAGAAGGCACTTAGGTTAGCTAACCTCTGTTGGTCCTTCCCTTCCCAGAACCCAAATGATCTACTTAACCCACTCTTAACACTGTTCACTCTTACCAGAAGGTTTTTCTGAATGTCTAATCTGAACCTCTATTGCTGCAAACTACTGCCACGGCTTGCTTTTCCTACTGTACACAGAGAACAGATTTACTCTCCTTGGCTTTTGTATGACTACTGTGGTTAAGATTTTGAAACAATAGTTTGAGGATTTGAAGTAGAGAGCTGACATTCAGCAGGCAGGTTGGTACTTTTGTTACATATCTCATGGCTTTTCTAGACTATACTGTCCCAGCTGCAATAATTTCTCATAGGTCACATGTTATAATCTTTTCATTATCCTCCCTGCTCTATTTTGGGTTCTCTATAGATTTCTTACGGAATGTACAAGCACAGGACTACAGCTGCAAATTTACTGCTACCAAGAAATACAATGCTGAATGCTACAGATCTCTCTACTTTATATATCTCAGTATAAACTTTGTTTAAATGATTCATATTCTCTGCCCTCTTTCTTATTGTTACAGATAAAATATAATTTAAGAAAAATCTCCTATTTACATTTAAACTGTGTTTTATCCCTTCTATCCCTTTTTCTCTTCTTCTGGCTTTCCAGATAAGCACTCCAATCTCCTTAAATCCACACAAAGCTAAGACTACCTTTCTTGAACATATTTGTATTGCACTCACTTCTATCCATTTTCAATCTCTCTGGTGCCCTCCTTTTCCACCAGCTTTATTTCAAACTTCTTGGACTGATCATCAGTATTCTGTCACGCTACTTTTCCAGGATTACAAGTCTCCAATACTTTTATTTCTCTCCACTGTTCCTGTCAACCTTTATCCTTCCATTTGTCAATGTTTCATGCATGTGCCTTCACAGATTTTTTCCCATACTATTCCAAATGCAAACCTGCCAAGTGAAACATAAGAAATCATACTGTAACCTGCATTTGAGTGATTGTTAGAGGTTCACTTTAATATTTTGGTTACCAAAAACTTAATAAGTGGAGAGTTTAATAATCTGGGTAAAGACATACACTTTATTTAAAGCAAAACATCTACTTTATGCACTGTAAAATGACTATCTGGGAGCTAGTTTAGCTTTTACTAGGTATTATCTGAATGCCTCTTCCTGTAACAGTTTCTTCCATTTTGTCTAAACTAAGGTAGATCAAGTACCAAACCTAAACGGAAAGACCTTTTCTCTCAGGTTCACAGTTACTTTCCTGCTAGTGTCCACAGGAAGAATCAAAAACTGGACTTGAAAGGAATGAATAATTTGTGACTTGCTAGTGTTGGAAAGCAAGATCAGATGCCACTGGAACAGTGACACACAAGGAGACACCACCACCAGGCCTGACCTGACTTGTGTTTCTACCTTGCCTGCAGTGATGAGGCAGCTCCAAAACCTTGTATGATGACCTGGACTCTCGGCTGGGCCTGACAGCTCACCTGCCTGGGCCTGTGCGACACAGCCCTGGCCGTCAAGTCCCCCAGCCCCATCAGCCACATCATGTCATTGTCTCCTTGTCCTTATGGAGCAGCCGACCCTTGCTGCACCCTGACAGCTGTATCAGGCCTTCCAAAGTCCTGAGTTGAACACTGTGGGGCCTGGCCCATGGCTGTGTGGGATCTTCTGCAATTCCTCCTGTGCCATCAGCCTGACTGGCCTTTGGTGTCCTCATTGGACTGGCACCCTGTGCAGCCCCAGCTCCTGAGCGAACCTCCTCTCAGAACTCACCTGGCAGCCCCTTGGGGCTGGTCTGTAGGGTTTCTGCCACCCTCTAGTTCCATCTGCTGTGGCCCCTTCCCAGGCCGTTGTCCCTGCCCTGGTTGAGTGTCCATAGAGTTATCCATTGACAACCTGCACCAACTAAATCCCTCTTCCCCTTCTGAGCTCTCCGGTGTGAGGACGCAGCTTGTTTGTGGGGGATGGGAGTTGCTGTCAAGGCTGTGAGGGCACTGACAGTCCTGACCAAGCCTCACCTGGGTCCCCTGCCCTGTGCCTGTGGGCTCTGAGTTCTGGCCTGTGCTGTTGGTCCTTGCTGGAGCTGAGCTGAGCTGTAGGAGTGCTGGTCTCCATCCAGCTCAGCCACAGCCGTGCCCCTGGCTCCCTAGCCTGACCTGGAACCTCCCTTGTCCAATGGACTTATTTGGTGTTTCCCCAGTGAAAGTGTTCAAGGCCAGAGCGGATTAGGCTTTGAGCAATCTGGTCTAGTGGAAGGCATCCCTGCCCGTGACACAAGCGTTGGAGCTAGATGACCTGCAAGATTCCTTCAAACCCAGACCATTCTACAACTTGCCTGGTGATCACTGGGCTGCGTCTGACCCAGTTTACCATCACCAGACCTGACCTTGAGTTGTGTTTCTGGTTTGTTTTGAGATCAATCTCATCACCATGGACTTGTCCTGGCTGATCCTGACTCCCATCTCCAGGCTGCCCTGCTCACAGACCTCAGGCTGTGGGAAAAGGCCCTAGGTTCCTGCCAGGCTCCCCTATTGCAGGGAGCACTTGGCCCTTGTTGCTTCCCCATAGTGTGAGCACAGCCTTCCCCAGCACCAGCCCAGCAAAAGAGTTGTCAGGATTAGACTTTGCAGCACCTCATGATGCTGTCCTTTCTGCCAAAGGATGTGAAATAGTCAGTGCTGAGAGTATTCACCCACGGAAGCACATTTGATCTTCAGCCAGGTCTTGAAATGTAACAGCCTCTCTGCAATAATGTTCTGCTTATACATTAATTGTTCATTTATGTGCAGTTGTAAAGAGAGAGCGCTGAAAGTAGTTAAAACAGAGACTTTCATGCTGTGGCAATAACCGTATGCTCTTGAATACCATTGGCATCAGACTTAATTCTTAGACATTATAATTATGTGAGGGCTCATTTTCTGTGAGTTTGCTCTCACTTGTCTTCCCTATTCAATGTACATTATAATATTTTGTACTTTTCTTCTAGACTTGAATAGGAATATTGTATTAGGCAAGCAGGTGATGAAATTGTGCTCTCTGTTCCAGTTAGCACAATTCCACCAATTCTGGTCCAGTTACTAGAATTTGCTGTAATTTAACTGCAATCAGAATTGAATTGTGTTTGTTTAAGAAAGAAAAAAAGTGTCTCTGAATGTTCATTTCATAGACTTTTTCTGTTGTAATGGAAATTAGTGTGTTCTTTTCTCTATTTCACATTTTTATTTCAGAGCCTTAACATCCTAATAACAACTTTATTCTCTTCATCCTGATGTTAGCAAGTAACTCAGGTAGGAAATTAAAAAGAGCTGTACAGTGAACAAAAGGCATTTAGAGGCCTGGTAAGCAAGGAATTTACCCTTTTAACATAATTGTCTGCATTATCATTATTGATAAACACAAGGAGAAGCATCTATTTTTTCATACTTCTGTCAATTAACTATATGTGACGAGTTTTGAAAGCAAAGATATCTTGTAAAGTAATAATTTGAGATATATTTTGAATTTATGAAATCTGTGCTTCTTTAGGAGTTTAATCTCTCAAACAGTTAAATAATTCATGTTGAAATGCCACATGAATAGCACAGTTAGTAAGCAGCTGCGGAAGTGGTCAGAGGTGGATGAAATTAGAAGGAAGACTTTAAGTTAATTTAGTGATAATGTGCATTAATTCAGACCAATAAAAGGATTAAAAGTAAGATAATGAAATACTCCATGTTTGTAGGAAACATACACATAGAACATATACACTCATATCTTGAGTAGCATGCACACACGCACAATTCTCCACAAAGGCAGTCTGTACTTAACAACAATATAATGTTTAAGCATTTTGAGGCAGACATAGTACAGGTGAATTTGCTATCTTGCTGTCATTCATGATTTACTGGCATTGTTTTTATACGACCATTCTTAGTTTCAACAGATTTTTTTCCATCATCAAAAGCATTACCTACCACAAGATTAATGTTTAATGTCTGAATCTGAGAGTTTTAACTTTTGTCCTACCGTTTTTGCAGCAGATCAAGCACACTTTAGTCATTAAGACAAAAATAATCCTCAATACAGTAATTATTTTGTCCATTTAACTTAGTTTTGATGCTATACTCCATTTGTACTCTCCTATGCTAATGAAAACTACTGTTTATATTATCTTGGAACACTCGCAGTGAGTTTAAAGTATTTACTATTAATAACTTACACAATTAAATTACAGCTCTGAGAAAACAAAACAAAAAATACATCTTTGTCACCTTTTGTTGAAATCTGGGAGTTTCCTGAGCTTCTTCTTCTGTACTCTGTTTTTTGCTGCCTACCATGTTCGTTACTATGCTTATTATGCACTTTTCTCTGCAGCTATCACGCTTGCCTTGAGGGAATCTTGTTGGCTCTTAACCACAAGCAGAATTCCCGCTTCTTGTTCTTAAAAGACAATTGAGCAAAGGTCATGCCCAGCTGTTCTTGTATGGTTGTCCAAAGGGAGGTTAAAGATCAGCTCAAAGTAATCTGCTGTGATAAAGCCTTTAGCAGAGGAAGTCCCAAATCTTGCTCAGTTATTTTTCCTTCCCAAAGCAAAGCCCATCCCCTGCTCCCCCCACCTTTTTTTTTTTTCCTCTGCAGCATTTAAATATGCTTGTTATGCTGTGCTGTGGGAAACAGATGCATTCTTGTTATGGCGAGAGATGAATGTCAGGATTGAACTAGCATCCATGAAAAAGTCTTTTGTTTGATCTGCGCTGTCCCACAGTGGAGCTATGGAAACAACTTCAGTTTGGGAAATTAACCATATCACTGTGTACCGGCTCAAATCACAGCATCACCTGAATGACAAACATGCCACTGTTTATATGACAGCTGACAAAGAGTATTGTTTAATTTTAATCAAAAGCATTAAAATACAGTCAATTCAAAAATCCAAAGCATGCGAAGGCTAGGTATATCTGAAATGCAGTGGCACTCCATTTTTATTCCAACTGAAGAATTTAGAGATATGGTTATTTTAGAAATGTTTATGTATTGTAGCTTAAAAATTGAGTAACTTCTGGTTTTGAATCCCACATCATGCTTGGTGATGTGATCTTATTTTGTGCACGTGTCTAAAAAAAGAAGTAAAGCAAACAGTGGCACGCTGCCGGTAAGGAGAGGCTGTCTGTAGGTGTTATGGCTTAACCTGGCAGACAGCTAAACAGCAGAGCCACTCACTGACTCTCCCACCTGCCCTCTGACTGGGATGTGGGAGAGAATTGGTGGAAAAAACCCAAAGTAAAATATGGAGGTTGAGACAGAAAGTTTAATAGGAGACAAAAGGAAGAGAAAAGAAGAGCAACAACAATTAGAACATGCAAAGTAAGTGATGCACAGTGCAATTGCTCACCACCCACTGACTGATGATGCTCAGACAGTTCCTGAGCAGTGGCCTCTGGCCAGTTCCCCCCAGTTTATATACTGGGCACAACATCTTATGGTATGGAATATCAGCTGGGGTCAGCTGTCCTGGCTGTGTCCCTTCCTAGCTCCTTGTGCCCTGCAGCTGAAAAGCCCTTGACTTAGTGTAAACACTGCTCAGCAACAACCAAAACATCCGTGTGTTATCAGCATTATTATTTTCAGAATCCAAAACACAGCCCTGTACCAGTTACTAGGAAGAAAATGAACTCGACCCCAGTGGAAACTGGGACAGTAGATCAGACAGGCATTCTTCCTGTAGCTGTCAGTGTTTCCAAGGATGCAGGTTTGCTACAGCTAAGCTGGCCTATTAACTATCTACTGCTGAGAGGGGGATCTCGTTCTCCCTGGAAATGGGCATTGTGGCTGTCAGAGTGTCCATCCTCTTTTGGCACCAGGGAGCTGCCACAGGTGGCTGAGGTCATTCTTCTGCTTCCACCTAAAGACTAGCTCCAGCAGTGGGACGATGTCGTACTAGCACCTGGGTATGTAAGTTGAGAGGATTGGGAGGTTTTTTATTTCTCTCTTATCAATGCAAAGGAGTCCTGGTGGAGAAGGAAGGAAAATAATTTTTGTTTTCAGAACCATAGAAATTCTCTTTTCCAGACAGTTGAAAGCCATCAGTATATTCAGACCAAATAATACTAGCTCACATTTCTGCAACAGCGTATCAGCTCTAAGGAGAGAGCCCTGTGGTGCCACCTGCCTTTGCAAGAAGCTGGAGTCAGTGCCTGCATATTTTCATGAGCAGTAAACGCTTCTCCACAAAATTCTGCAAATGATGGTGGTAGGCTATTTGAGTCATGACTGGCCAGCACTGATGTTTTTGGACAAAAAAGCGAGGCTAATCTGTGGTGAAACAGCACGAACCCCATTAGTTTCCCTGGGTTTCTGAATGCACACACAGACAGATCTGAACCCTTTTAGAAGAGAGGACTTGTAAAGCTTCAGCTGTCTTAATTGAAGCTTTTAAAACCTTTTCCCATCTATGCTTGAAACTGAAATATATCCTTTTCTGGACACAGTTCTTGCTCCTCAGCTGAAGGCTGTTATATAAGTACTCGACACATTTGAGTGAAGGTATCTCTAGCATCAAAATGAAGAGAACATACCGCACCTCTCCATCCTGATGAAGTCAGGGGTATGCAAGGACAAGGGTCTGATGGGTCTTTCCTCAGAGCCTTCCACGCATTTGGCCTTTTGAGATATCAGAAATCCAGTCTAAATGTACTTTTTTTTTTCTTTTTTAGCAAAGAAGAAAATAAAAAAGAAAATAGTTTGGAAAATAGGAGGGCATCCAATATTATATACATATTAAAAACTATATGTGCATGTAACTATATATCTATATTAAATACACACGAACACATATATATGTGTATATATAAAAATCTATTTTGTCTCTAAGCTGGCCAGCCACTACCTGCCTCTGAAAGACTCTAGGAAGTAATTTACTGAAGAAGTTCCTGAAACCTGTGATAGAGCATAACACCTACTTTAAATATGCAAAAAGAAGACCATGACTTCTACATAAGTTCGTCTTGTCATGATCACTATTCGACATTCAGTGGTTACATGTCGATGGAAACAGTGTGGGAGATGCCCGTTTCTCCCAGCAGGGACTGAATGACCGCTGAGAAAGTTGTTGCAGGTGATCCTTCACTCTCACGCTCCAGCCTGGCTCCAGGTTTTATCCAACTGGCATCAACTACCGCCTTCTCCCAGCTCAGGAAATGTATTTTACAGATGACATTAAGACATGATATATTTATGACAAGGCACTTTAACATGGCTTTGCCCCAACTCCGGCACCGGACCCGTACGGGCTATGGGCTCCTGCAGCAGATGGAGCCGCGCTGAGATCCTTCAGACGCAGCTCGCGGGATACGGCGGGCCCTGGCGCCGAACGAACGCCTGCAAAGCCGCGGCCGCAGCAGCGGGCCCAGCGCAGGCCCGGGCGGCGGCCCGGCTGCGCAGGCCGCTCGCAGGAAGCGGCTCCGCCCGGCTCCGCTCCCGCTCGGGGCCCCGCGGGG